>JAQJVL010000241.1:1226779-1300722 GCA_035578905.1 Stictocephala bisonia | reverse complement strand
AATTTTAGTGTGTTGTTATTTATTTAAGTGAAAATTTATATTGTGGCCTTCTGCCTTTTATGTTGTGGCCCTCTGCCGTTTTGATTTATTAGTATTTTCTGGTTTTCATGATAATAAAATTAGTTTTGCTCAGCTGCCGAGTGTTATTTTGACCCTCCAACTGCCACCCGTGATCCCATCGCTCGACTTGTTTTGAGCCATCCCCCGGTTGGCACGCTTCCCAGCTTTGGTGGGGGGATGGGTCTCAGGATACAACCACCTTAAGAGCACTGCTGCCAGCATATTTTTCCAGTGTGCTCATGGTGGAAACTCCATACTTATTTTATGGTGAAAGAACTAATGTGGCCAGTCAAAGGTTGATTTCCACGAGACTCAAAAAGAATGTTAGACATGCCAGAAATGAAAGATACCGAGAAATCAGTGGTCACAGAACATAGCACCAATACGAAAGATGTGATTTTATACAATAAAACCAAGGTTCCAGATAATATCCTACCTGGGCATTACTACCTGAGAATTGTACGAGAATCAATTTAAATATATTCAAGAATGATGACAATTTCAACAAAGATGACAGTTTAAGATTTAAAAGGTATGGGAACTAATCTTGAACTGGTTAAAACAAGATGGACTCCATTAAAAACTTGATTGGAGGGTGCTGCCATGTTGGTACTGTTATATGATATTATACAGTAGGGTTTCTGCACTTGTCACTATCATATTGGTCTGTTGTCATGCCATATAGTTCTGACGTGGTTTGTTGTTACGTTTACATAATGCACTGCATGTCAGTAGTTTTTATCTGTATACTTTATTGTAAAAATTTTGATGCCATCAATAAATAAAAAATATAAATAAAAATCACACCATAAAAACTCCTTCATTCCTTTGTGAGTCCCTCTAGGCTGAGGATGGTAAGTGTGGTTTACTGAAATCAGTCAACGTGTACATGTATTGTAATGGGTGTGTGTTTTGTGGCATTCATTTGTGTTGTATATCTATTAACACAGAATATGCTAAGACGTTATATTTTAGTCATAAAGTCACTAATTAAAGAAAAGGGCATATTTCATTTTGGATTGTAATATTGTTGATGATTAACTTTAATTTAATCTTACTTAACCTACTGAACTATCTATGCCACTATTGGCTTTAAGAGTGTTTGTGAATTAATATAATGATTGTCTAAATAATTTGTGACATTACTTCTAGCTTTCTACTAGCTGATCAACCAACACATTGTACCGGGTCGTTTGACCGGTACATTTTTGTTACTGTTCGTCATAGTTTGCCAGGCTGCCTGAGATCGCTTGTGCCCTGCGTTTTGCTTACTTTGGTGGCTGTTGGCTCCGACTTTGTTGTTCCTTGTTTCCAGCTTCGGTCAGGTTGGCCTGTCGTTTCACTGGTTTCTCAGCGGCCGATCATCATGACAATGTCTGGCTAGAGACTCAGAAACTCCAGGGTCCTTGAGTGGGACGTTTTCCCTCAGCCTGCCGTCCAGGTGAAGTTCTACCATCTCTATTGCAAGCCTGGCCTGGGACCATGTGATTGAGCTGAGCTTTGCCCCTCACTGCCCTCTACATCTCTGGGTGGGGTTCTTCAGTCCTCAGGTCAGTGCGTTCCATTTTGTTTCCCGGCGGCTGAGCTGGGGGTTTTGATGTTGGTGGAATATATAAAAAAAAACAAAAAAAAAAGGAAGTGAAATATAAAAAAGAAGAAAAAATGTTGCGGAACTATTTAATCAGGCCTAGGCCTAAGAACTGCCCAGAAACATTTTCCGGAACAGCCATGGAACGTATATGCATATTTATTATTTTTTTTTAATATTGCAATTTATTGTTATTAGTCTTAAAATAGATTATTAATTTGTTATATTTTTTTAAATTTTATATTTGTTAGGCCCCTACTGTTATATTATGGTACTATTTATTTTTAGGTTTAGGCCTAGTGATTTAGTGTTATGGAGTTATTTATTTATTTCGTGGATTGTATTGTTGATGTCAGTTGGTACTGAAACGGTACCGTGTTATATTTTTAAAAAAATTGTTTACTTTTAAACATTCACCAAAAGGGGATTATTGTATTATTTCTTTAACTTCTATTCGGAGCTGCCCAAGGAAAATACGGGTGGCTTACTCCTTGGCTCGGTGGAATCCTGGGACGTGGGCTAAATTGCCGGTTAATTGGGGTTGTCTAAAATTTTTCTAAACTTGTCATTATTAGTTTTTCTTAAAGTTTTTGTGTCTCTACTCTTTTTCTGCAGATAGGCACATGTATTTTGTAATTGGTGGGTTTTTATAGCGTTTGTTGTTTTTGTGTTAGTTTGTTAATCTCTTGTTAATTTTGTGTTTCTTGTAGATTGTTAAGTGTAATTATGATATTATGGCCTTCTGCCGGTTTGTCAAATTTAATTAATTAATTTTCTAGAAATAAATTAGTTTTTTCTCAGCTGCCGAGTTGTCATTTGACCCTCTGAATGTCACCCTTGATCCTATCGCCTGACTTGTTTTGAGCCATCTCCCAGTTGGCACGACTTCCAGTTTTGGTGGGGGATGGGTCTCAACATAGATAACCTTCTCATTGCTGCAATTATTTCAATAATTAACAAAACAAAAGGCATATTACGAATAGAAATAATTTTTATTTAATTATTTTAAAAATGGTAATAACTTTTGTAGATTGATCTTCTAATGTTTTGAAATTATATATGTGTTTTTAAGCCTCTGTAATTTATTCTCTTAGTCAAACAATCAATAATAAATAAACGTTGATAAGATATCAAGAAATTAACACCACTCAAATTAAAAGGCTCCTCTTCTTTGTTTAAATAAAGTTTAAGACTTATTTATAAGTACACAGTACTGTAGCAAATATAATTAAGTTTACATACAGTAATTTACATTAATGTTTGGATTGAAAATGCACTTTGACTTAATTCTTGTTTTTCTTTACATTGTGTGTGTAGAAAGTATGAATCTAGAAGATTGTATGAGGCAAGTAGACAACCAGATAGTAAACTATTTAACTAAACCGAGAAAAAGAATTGCCGATGAGATTCTTCCAACCATCAACTTGTACAATCTTAACTTGCATAATGTAATTAAGGCGTTTAAAAAGCAAGTGATTAACTCAACAATACTCGCAAAGAAGGTGTTTGAGAGAGGAATGCCACAGTTTATGGTTCGTCGGCAGATTTACGACTACTCAATGATTCAGCGGGTGTTAAAGTGGGAGGACTTCAGAATGTACCATCTCATCTGTACCATTGACTCTGGAAAGAAACTCTGGAGGAAACTGGTAGTTTCTTTGAACAAACATAATCAGTCATACAGTGAAATTAGTGAGTCTGGGAGTGAGTATTATTTATAAAAATAAAAGTTTATAAAATAAATTAATTAATGAAAGTTTAGTTCCAGAAGTTATAAAAATTTACATATAGAAAAAAATACTGTATGAAAACGATTCATACAGAAATAAAATCATAATTATTAATTAACTGAAAAAAGTTTCAGTTTAAAAATATTTTCCCTAGAAACCAGCTTACATGAACCAGGGCTTGTGCTAAAATGAAAACTAAAAGAATCCTATGTATTAAAACAATTGGGTCATTTAGTTCACTCACTTTCTGAACTTATTACTTGAACTATTTTTATAAAATTTTTTTATTCAAAAGATAATTTTTAATTCTAAGTTGTAATGGAGGTAGATTTTTAAATTCCCATAGGCTTTTGCCAGGGTGCCAAAGCTGGAACGTTATTCTTAATGGAAATTAATTTTAATTGACCAGCTGGTGGCATAAACAAATGTTAAATGATCCAAATAATTTGCTAGGTTAAACATAGAGAGCAGCACAGTAAAATATCAAGTTAATTATAAAAGAGCGAATACATGTCTCTCTGTGTGTATGTTATCATCAGATGTTAAATAAAATGAAAACATTTGAAATAAGCTTAGAAATAACATTGGTTGTTTATAAATTATTATATTATAAATAGAGTGAAAATGCAGTGAGTGAGCTGCTGTAAATCAATTTAAATGATGTGATTTTACTTAATACAGTTTAATTATCAATATTTGAAGTGAAAAGTTACATGCCAATGCCGAGGTGTCACGAGCGCAGCGAGTGACAGGGTTGGCATGCGAAGCGTGCAGGGGTGCCCCCTAGTAAAAATTAATTTATGTCAGTCCTAAATGCATTACTACACCATTTATCCGATTGTCGTTAAGTTGATGAGTATACTATTGAGGAGGTTATTGGCATGGTTTATTCACATCCAACTCTAGGACTGTGCCCCACTGGCCTTTAAAGTTTCAATGGTGTGTTAATAGAATTTTTAAATTCAATTAATCATCAGCTGTTAAATAAAATGAAAAATTTTGAAATAAGCTAAGTTATGCTTATTGAAATTTAACATTTAGTTTTAATAAAACCTAAATATTACTCTTCATCCCGCAGCAAAGCATGGGCAAATAACTAGTACTAATTAAAATATACAAAGAAAGAAAAATCTAATTTCAATTAATAGTGGCTGTGAATTAAGTAGAATCAGGGTTGTTATGATAGCTGTAAATGTTGATGGTATAAATAAATATTTCAACATTTTCCAAGTCTGTTTTTAATGTGTACATTTATATAATTGCTGGTACAAAGAACTAGCTGCCCGCTAGGGATTTATAGTAATAATGTTCTATGAATGTGCCCTCAAGGACTTGACGTGGACAGCATTTTTACTTGGAGATATATTGTAAGTACATAAAGTCCTGACGTCGTTAGTTCCAGCATTCAATGCAAAAATTTTCAAGTGAAGTCGTAACTTTTCAATTGCCTCAAGATGGTGAGCCAATAAGGCAGGATTTGAGGTGCATTTATCCAGCCTCAATGCTGGGAAACAATTTGGGACCTCAAATGGCGAGAAATGTGCTACTCGGTAACCAGGCCTTTTTAATAATTTGTTATAATTAGAGTTATAATAAAAAGTTTGCCTTACAGCATGTGCCTTTTAAAATTGAAATTAATATTTGGATTGAAAAGGTGAAGGTTAGCAAATTGACTATCAGTTGAAAGTAATTGTATAAATAAGTGTTAAATCACATATGTGACTTTCTATCACAAACGATTTTAACAGAAGTGTGCTCAAAAAACTATAGTCAGACAATAATTGAGATATTTGTCCATACTGCTGATATCAGCTCTCCAATAAAAGTGAAAAAAAAGCTTGACTTTGGTGAGAAAATAACGTTAACATACCAACTTCATAATATAAAAAAGTTTACTCTAGTACTATTACTTTTTTTTAATTCATCTTTTAAAACATTAAAATATACAGCTAGTGGTCCTAACATATTGGTTATCATTTAAGTGAAGCTATGTTTTATAAATAATTTATCTATTTATATCAATCTATTTTATAAAAGAAGAAGTGAAAAATTTAAAATCAATGTAGAGCCTTAACCACAATAGGTAAGATTTTGAAATTTTGACAGGAAGTTCGTTTTAGGGTCTAGGTGCTAAGAAATGATTTTGTGAAATTTTAATAGTTAGATGCAAAAACCATGATTTTTTTGTAAACTGTTTATATCTCTCCATAAGAAATACATAGAGACCGATCTAAAAATCAACATACAGCGTAAACCGTAAAAGATAGCTACTTGAAATGTTTACAGTACCTTCGTTTTATGGTCTTAGCGCGTTCTAAGAAAGGATTTTTTTGAAATTCCATCCCTGAGGGGTAGAACCAGCCCCCCAAACAATCGTGGAGGCCTATCTAAAAATCAACCGTAAAAGATAACTACATGAAAATTTTACAGTACCTTCGTTTTATGGTCTTGCTAAAGAAAGGATTTCTTGAAATCCCATTTCTGAGGGGTAGAAATAGCCCCCCCAAACATTCCATTTTTCCCATAGAATAACATTGGCATTCATTTAATATAATAATTTATTTAAAACAGCTTATACACAAAAACATAAACATGACACAAATTAGTTCCATATGTGATTAACCCTACAACTGGCCAGTATTCCTACCTAAAATGTAGGCGTATGAATAAACATCTCTAAAATCTATAAATGTTGTCCAAATTTTATAATTTTTATGTCATTTTACTTAGAAAATGTCACTTATTATTGTAAAACACAAGAAATGTGTAAATAAATATTTTAAAAATGTTATATACATACATAAATTTTGTGTATAAAAAAACTAAAAATATTTTTCAGATATTCCGTCCTACAGACAAAATTTTTTTGGGTAAACAAAAAATCCAAAATATACAAAAAGTTCCAAATTTTATACTTATTCCAAAAATATATAGTTTTATTACCCTTTTTTTTAGTTTTGAGTGTTGTAACACTTGTTATCTCTATTATCGTGCCCTGTATGTACTACCTATTCTGACTAATAGATTTAGCAATAGTTAGTGCTGTACTAAAACAAATAAGAAACACCAGTTAATATAAACTAACAAATTATATATTATATGAAAGATAAAGTATTCTTCTTTCTATAAATATCAATATTAACACCGCCACAACTATTTTATATGTTTAAAATATCGAAATAATGACGACTGTCTTTGTCGCCCGATATCGGGCGTTGCCAGTCGTACGGCAGGCGTTGGCCAGGGACTGGGTTAATTACTATATTGTTTTTGATTAAATTAGTTTGATTTAAATTTGATTTTAGTTGTATGTAAATAATTATTTCTGAATTTTGTGTAATTGAAGTAAACGTGTACATATTAATTCCCTGGAAGAGAGGTTCCATTATGTTCATTTTTTATATGATTCAGATTCTTTTTTTCTTGCCTTTTCCCAAGATATAGTTGAAGCTGTGAATATAGTCATAGATGGTGAGGACGTTCCTCACCTGTTGATCTCGGGGATGGTGCATGTCTATTTGACTCCCTGTCTTATATTGTACATGGTTTAGCGACTCGACTCTTGAGTGTCTGAGGTACAGGTAGCTATCGTTAAATCACGTGTCTAACAACTAGCAGAGGTTCAAACAGTTCACGATGAACCGAGTAGGCCAACATACTCCAATAAGCTATAATAGATATCCGAAAAGTCCAAATGTGAGACTTACGGTACTTCTTATGAGCTCAAGGCAGCGGGAGACATTGCCCCCTTCGATTTTGAAATACTTGTATATTGTGATGGTAAACTTTTGGCCAAATATAGGTAGGATGAAATGGATAAACAATGTCTCCGATTTAGAGGAAACAATTTGAAGGCCATTTCGACGTCTTACTTGCTGTGACATCAACATCTCCTTCACCTATGAGAACATCTCCACCCAGAAGCTCTCATAGTCTGTCAAGGATCATACAATTAGAAGGATCCTATGGACTGTCAACCATCCTATTTATTCTACACCGATCACACAATTCCTCAAGCTTCTCTGTCAAGCTCTATTATTTTGACTGATTTTAATGTGTCTTTTACGATAAAATTCTCTCTAATAAAAAATTTGAGGGTTCATCTTAGAGATGATGAAACTGCTGGAAACTTTTCTGATGTATTTTTGAGAATAGGTGATGGTAAATATTCCGAATCTGGAGGAATGATCAATTTGCCCTCATAACTAGGAAATGTGGTAGTTACTCAAAGGAAATTAATGAACAGAATACATACTAAATTAATCATGAATCAACTGAGTGGCTTTGTGAAAAAGCAATATTGACAACAAATGAGACAGCTGTAGAAATTAATAATATTTTACTAAACTCTTTTCAAAAAACAAATGTTGAATACCTATCGATAGATTCAGTTGTACAAATAGATGATGCTGTACAATTTCCAACTGAATTTCTGCATTAATAGTCACACCTGAATTTCCACCACATAACTCACTTTTAAAATTAGAACACTAGTCATGCTTCTCAGAAACCTTTCTCCACCAAAATGATGCAATGGTACACGTTTACGAGTAACTGCTCTCCATAAAAATATTATTGAAGCAACTATTATTACTAGCAGTACTAGAGGAGAATCTGTATTTATTCCTAGATTTCAATTAATTCCTACTATACATTCCAATTCAAAAGAGTACAGCTCCCTATTAATTTGTGTTTTTCAATGACTCAAGGACAATCCTTAAAATTTGCAGGCATAGATTTGAGAAAAGTGTGCTATTCCCACGGACAATTTTAAGTAGCCTGTTTTTGAGAGTAAGCAGTCCATCAAGCTTAGTTACTTTAACACCAAAAGGAAAGACAAATAACGTAGTTTATAAAGAAGTTTTTCGGTAAGTTATGCTTAACATTCTTAAACGTGCATGCATAATATGATAGTAAATTGTTGTATTACAAATGTATAACTTGAAATAAAAAGTAAGGTTAGGTTAAAGAGCACTAGGCCAGGAATCCTAACCTTCCTATATTGGAGAGATAGGACATCAGCAAACTTACCTTAAAAGACAAGTTCACTAACACCAGAGTAGTTGTAACAAACACAAAATAAACACAATCTCACAAATTTTCAACACCACTGAGTTTTTTTTAATACTAGTAATATATTTATATGTTTTTTTAAACCAATGTGAAAATTTTCAATTTGGTGTTGTTTTTCTTAATCACTTCTGATTAAGGTTATTACCTTCAATCTACCAGTGATCCTGTAAATCCTCTTGGGCTATGCATGTCAGCTTTTATGCTATCATCAGTTCCTTAACAATTATTATAATTTACGGTTTAAGTATAGATGGTTAAAAAAAGGCAAAATAAATAGGCGTATCTTCTGCTTCTTACAACTTGTTAGCCTAAGTTCATAAAACTAAAATGCTGTTATGTTTACAAATACTTATAATTTTCTTAATTCAAATTATAAATTTCATACATTTTGTATACAATTGGAAAGTTTGCGGGCGAAGCCGCAACGGCACTAGTAATATATAAAATATAATAAGAATATATTTATTTTCTTGAAATGTATACATAAAATACATATAATTACATTTAAACATAAAAAGGTTTCTTCTTAATTGCTCTGTTAACAAAATAAAACTTATAATACTATAACAAAACCTTTCATAAATTACATATTTCAAGAAAATACTAGGACCTCCTAAGGCAATGCCTGTTTTAGAGGTTCCTTCTTTTCAAATAAAACTTAATATGCGCAAAAGCAAATAATATTAATTTAAAATAAAATATCCCAATTCTTCAAAATATAAACACTAATATAAAAACATAAATAGCTTAAACCTTAACTCTAAATTTAATGTTATCCTAACCCTAACAGTACAGCTATATAATACAATAATAGGAACAAAATAAAAACGAAACAATTTATGACCAACCAAATATGTATACTATGTTATCTGATTTAAATATATGATACAGTGAATAAGTATTTACAAGGTATTAAAATTTATACGATTATAAATGAATAATAAAAATATGTTTGAAAGTTTATTGCTTTAAACTTGAATATTTACAAGGTAATCTATACTTTCTTGCTTTAATAACCAATTTTTTACTTTGTTGGAAAATAATTTTATATTTTTCAAATTTTGTAGAACAATTGGTATTGAGTTAAAAATTTTTGGTCTCAGAAATAAATAACTTTTTGTATAGAAAGTGAGATTTGGTTTTGGAACCATAAATACATCCTTTTTTCTTAGCTTAACTTTATATATTTCGATAATTTCAGGCAAATTTCTCTTCATTACATAGTACATTTTTAAAACTTTATGAACAAACATATATTTTAATGGTAAAATCTGTTGTTTTAAAAATAAATGATATGATGCTTCCATTGTTGCTTTCTTACAAATTATTCGAATAAACTTTTTTTCTTGTACTGTATAAATATGTGCCTAATATTTGATTCATAAGTCCCACCCCAACAAAAGAGCCCGTAATCTATTCTACTATGTACAAGAGAAAAATATATTACTCTCAATGTTTGTTTACTACAGATATTTTTTAGGAAATAAAAATATCTTAATGTTTTATTAAGTTTATTTTTTAAATCTTGAACATGCACTTTCCAATTAAGCTCTTCATCAAGAAAAATTCCCAAAAATTTAATATTTTCGCCTGCCCAATAACAGCACACTCAGTACAGCATTTCTTACTACATATGCATTTTGTACAATTGTATATCATTTCATTTGTAAAGAAGACTCTTTGTCTTAAACTGAAATTGATAAATTTTGTTTTTTCCGGACTTAACAACATATGGTTGTCAGAGAACCACCACTGTAGTGCTTGAAAATCGAAATTCATAGCTTCCTCAATGTCATTCCAATTATCTTTCACATAACATAAAGCAGTGTCATCCGCAAAGGATGTTAGTTCACCATAAAATTTTGCATTACACAGATCATTTATGTAGATTAAGAAGAATAATGCACCTAAAACTGACCCCTGTGGTACACCATACTTTACTATACCCAAACAACTAAATGAATTTTTAATTTTGACACACTGCTTTCTATTTTCTAAATAACTTTTAAACCAATAAAAAACCACCCCTCTTATACCACATTTATATAGTTTATACAGTCAATTATGTGTAAAATTGTTGTATACAATTTGTAAACTCTTGTCTGTAGAGTTTATGTAAAACAATATACAAAAAGAGAAATGTATATAATGCATCAATGCTTCAGACATCTTCATCTGGCAGATTACATTTTTAAAATTAATTTGAACACTACCCATATAATTAAATATTGTACTATAGAAAATTTAAGGATCCATATTAAAAAAATATTCTTCACTTGACAAAACACTAGTCTGTGTTTGAACTTTATTTATTTAATGAATATAATTAGTATTCATTAAATAAAACATATTCCTACAACTCAGTTGCTACTTCAACCTTGGACATTGTATTCCGCAGTCCAATTAGTTACAAAGCTGGCCATGATCCTACATGGTAATATGACTGTAGGTCCAGTTATTTTAATATTTATTTCTCAAAATAAAATATAGGAAATGTTTATCTGTGGAGTATATCCTTTTTATACAAGATGTTAAAAAAATTTGGGGCAATATTTTGGGACATGGTATAACAAGTAAAAAATAAACATGAATGTTCCTCTAACACTATGATCTATCTTACTTCGTTTAGCGTCTGTTGTTTGTTTTTGTTGTTGTTAAAAATCACAACTCAAAGGCGGTTTTAGCTACAGCGTTGTAATTTAATTAGCCTACGCACAGGCAGTATGCCCATGTAGGCTTTTCCCATGAAAAGGAATTTCTGTACGGTTTTCTATTATTTTTGTTTTCATTTTAGATAGTTTGTTTAACGATTACCTTATATTATTTTTCAGTGTATTTTTGTATTATTTTGTATTATTATGTTGAACAATATCATTTAACTTACTGATGTATACATTTGAATGTTTAGGGAATAAATATACTTTCATTTCATTTCAAATTTTACAAAGTCATTACAACCTAACTTTCATCTGAAATGAAAAATAAATATCGCTATTATTTTTAAAATCTCTGCCTTCTTAATAGAAGTGTTACAAAAACTACATGGCAGAAAAAATGTGTGAAGACACAATAAAAATAGCTCACGAAAAGACAAAAATGTCAATACCTTATTTATTACAAAAGGATAATAAATACAGGAATTAATACATTTTTATCAAAACAATTGCGGCTATTTGTGTTTGTGCTTGACAAATTTAAGAAATACATATATGATTGTGAATATAATGGCGAAATTAATTTTTTATTTCAGCAGAAAGTTAGGTTTTGATGAGACATACAACTATGTAAAATTACAACGCTGTAGCTAAATCCACCTTTGAGTTATGATTAAAAAAAAGCACAGACAGATGCTAAACTAAGCGAGATAGATCATAGTGTTAGAGGAGCTTTTATGTTTATTTTTAATTGTTATACCATATCCTAAAATATTGCTCCACATTTTTTTAACACGCTGTATACACTTCATTATTAAACTGTTATCAAAATAATTTTAATGATTATAATACAACTGTATAGGTATACTTACTTCTAAACAAAGCTGAAACATTTTGCCAACTGATGCAGCAGGCACACCATTACCTTCGTTAACCCAATCCCTGGCCAACACCCGATATCGGGCGACAAAGACAGTCGTCATTATTTCGATATTTTAAACATATAAAATAGTTGTGGGTGTTAATATTGATATTTATAGAAAGTACACTTTATCTTTCATATAATATATAATTCGTTAGTTTATAACATCTTTTTAATAATTTTATTTTAATTCTCTTTGACAAGTATGTTACGACAACTGCAGCAGTATATGAATAGGTAGTACACACGGGGCGCGTAGAGATAACAAGTGTTATAACACTCAACTAAAAAAGGATAATTAAACTATATATTTTTGGAATAAGTATAAAATTTGGAACGTTTTGTATATTTTTTTTGTTTACCCAAAAGAATTTTCTCTGTAGGACAGAATACTAGTTTTAGGTTTTTATACACAAAATTTATGTATGTATATAATATTCTTAAAATATTTATTTACACAATTCTTATGTTTTACAATAATAAGTGACATTTTCTAAGTAAAATGACATAAAAATTATAAAATTTGGACAACATTTATAGATTTTAGAGACGCCTACATTTTGCCAAAAAGGGTGGCCAGTCCAGGTAGGAATACTGGCCAGTTGTAGGGTTAAACACAGTAATAGGTTAAACATGAATACAACACAAAACACCAAAATATGTTAAATGATAGCAATTAAACTATTTACAATATTTGGAAAGGCTTTTGTAAATATTGAATAGCAACATGATTGATGACATTGACAGAGTAGCCAATTTTAAAGTTCGTACACATTGTATGCGATTTATAATTTATTACATACATATTATTGCACTTTATAAAATAAAAATTTCACTTATTTACTTTGATACTTTGCTACTGTGTCACTCTCAGATAGGTGTGTACATCTAAATAATTTTTGTGTTTGAATTCCTGTACTTTCCTTTCCGAATCAAAATCGGCGAAATATTCTGTTCCGTTCATTGTACCAAGCTTCAAAAGAGCTCCACAAAAACTTAGCTTTGTCAATAAGAGATACAAGATGTCGTGCTTCTTTCGTAGGCCAATTGAACTCATCCCTCAGCTTATTAAAAATTTCCCCATTTCTTTCTTCCTGGAAAAACTGGGGTATTCCTTTATCCCAGTATTGTTTGGCAGTTTTAAGGGCCACAGGATCCTTTCTCCGGATGCTCTTCATCAAGTCACTCAATATTTTGATGTACTCATCGATATTATCTTTTATATCATGTGCGTCTTCTTCAGTAGGATTCTCCAGTTGGCGAAGTATAATAATATCTACATTGTGAAGATAGATTGCGGCGGTGCTTTCACTATAAGTTATAACCACCAAACTGATGATATAAAACAAACAGAACTGAACGTAAACAAGCCAAGAGCAGATCATATCTTTTAATCTTTAGAATCAATAGATTGACAAAGATTGTCAACATCAACACTACTTTATAGTGGAATAAACCTGATATTACATAAGAAGAAAAACAAAGAAAGTCTTATTATACTCATAACATCTTGCACCAGTCTAAGAAGCTCTTACTATGTGAAAAAAATGCAAGCGTGCACAGCATTTATTATTGTTTTGCACATACTTTTGAAAAATGTTTCTACAAAGTTTACAACAGCTGATTATCTCGACTCTCTAGATTTTCTGATTTGTGGTCAAATTACCAAGCCTTCAGTTGAAGACTGTGAGAAACTCTTTGATCACCTAGACAGGTATTATGATTGTTTGCTTGGTCTGTTGGAGAGCCTGAAGGAAAAAGACCCATACGCAGGTGAAGCCATAGCTAACTACTGGGCTCTTGGAAGGCCTGGGTTTTCACAGGATTACGATGTCCAGGTTTATGAGAAACTGCAAGACATTCTTCGAGCTACTGATCGCGAAATGAATATGTTTTTCGATAAAATAGAGAAAATAAAAGCTCTTTGGGAAGAATTTAGGGAAGAATGTGAAAAAAACAAATATTTCTGTGAGCCGAGTCCTGTTTTGTTTTCAAGATAGGTACAATATGTAGTGACAATAATACTTGATGTAAAGTAACTATAATGCGTAGAACATAACTGTTACATAGACTTTTGGTTTTTAAAATTCCAAACTAATGAGAGAATACTTTAAAGAATGAATGAATGAACTAATGAATATTTCAATTGAAAATAAGTAATGGTAGAAACTGCTGCCAAACTGATTTCAAAGCCACCACATAGATGTTGCCATCTATTTAAATAACATGTAAACAATAAATTATATAGAAACATTCTTCATCGTGGTTAAAAAATGTTGGAACTAAAGAATTCCTTCACTCAAAAGTGGCTTGTTTACAATAATACATTAAATAAATAACTTCAGATTCTTTGAATTAAATGCTTTATAACAAATTGTTATCATTCCAAAAATAAATTTTCAGCAGTATCAAAGCATTTTAAACTATAATTTTGTAGACACTTATGTTGTTAACAATTCAGAAAAATGGGTCAAATTAAATCATATAGTTGAACAATTTTAACAATGGGTTTGCCATGAAACATTACGAAGTTGATATGTTGGCGGGGCATATCAAATAATGGCCTCTTTGTTATGGTTTAGAGCTTAATAAACTACCATGGTCTAATCAAACCCAGGTCCTCTTCAAGGCATTGTCTTAAATTCTTAGCTACAGCTACTCCAATAGAACTGATAAGATCAAAGAACTATATAGTACTAGATAAGCCAACCAATCATAGATTGTTATCTTCTTAAATTGTTAAATTATTAAGGAATGAGTAGAGGAACAGTTAAAATAAATCTGAACAAACTAAACCTTTCTAAAAGCAAATTAGATTTGAAGAGTAGTAAATATAACTTACATGAACAAATAAATCAGTGTGTTATGATATTAAAGAAAATTAAGTAATAATGTACAAAAAATTATAGTGAACAAAGTTTAGATGAGTACAAAAAATGTGTTTCAACAGAATCTTAATAACAACACTTGTAATTAAAACGGCAGTTAGTTACTACAAATACAGCACAGCTGACTATCTTGACTCTCTAGATTATATAGTATGTTCCCAGATTGATGAGCCGACAGTGGAATATTGTGAGAAGTTGTACGACCACTTGGACAAGTACCATGACTGTTTGTACACATTAGTAGAGAATTTACGGGAGAAAAACACAGCAGAAGGGGAAGCAATTGCCAAATATTGGGCTATGGGGAAGCCTAAATTTACACAAGATTACGACATTC
Organism: Stictocephala bisonia; assembly: GCA_035578905.1. Classification (NCBI taxonomy): domain Eukaryota; kingdom Metazoa; phylum Arthropoda; class Insecta; order Hemiptera; family Membracidae; genus Stictocephala; species Stictocephala bisonia. Next base: position 1,285,470 of record JAQJVL010000241.1, on the reverse strand, counting down.
CTATCTTTCAAAGACTGGAGACTGTGCTACGCGAATCTAAGCAAGACGTTAATTTATTCTATGAGAAAATCGGAAAAATAAAAGATCTTTGGGATCAGTTTCAAGAAGAATGCGAGAAGAATAAATATTTCTGTGAACCTTCGTCAGTTTTGTTTTAAAATGCAAGAAGTAACTTTTCTTTATCCATGATGACCATTATTATTTTATTAAAGTGTAAAATTACTGAGTAAATTATTAAATTAACAAATTAATTCTAAACCAAATATTTTATACTGTAGTTTGCCCAATTCTAAACATTGATTTTTAGTAATAATATAATAAAGGCTCAAATATAATATTAGTGTTATTTATGACAGTTAACAAAATAATGAGTTATTTTTCAAAATATGATGTCTCAACATTTATTTTATATTTTAACATAAGGCCAATTGTTGGAAATCTCTAGCATATAAAAAAGCATCATGAAGAAATTTAGTTATTTCTATACACTTACTATAATTTTGGCCCTAGTAACACACTACAGACTACTAAGCATGCACACTAGCTTACTTAGTTTATTAGCTCTGCACTAACCATTACTAGTCTAGTTGGCGGGTTACGAGAAGTCTTCTGAACTTCATACCTCTGTGATATAGAGGGTGCTGAATGGAAATCAGCGTCTTTAATATCACAGAGGCATAAAGTTCACAGAGGACTTTTCATGACTCACCGACTGTATCACTAGTAAATGCGGTTTTTACAATGTTTAAAACAATCGACAAATGACTGAGGTTAATTTGTTATTTGCTTTTGGATTTGCAAAGAAAAATAAAGCTGCCAATGTTAACTTTTACATTACTGAGTAATGATACGTTGTGAATGTGGGTCAAGATAGTTCACTTGACCCACACATACTCAGGTGGTGACGCTCACACCCTTTCTCATCAATTTTTAGCTGTCACCGTTTTGAAACGGACTTTTTGAGGAATACAAAAATTCTCAGTAAAATATACTCTATTTAGATAACTATTCTTACCTAGTTTCAGTATTTTATTTTAAACAGTTTTTGAGATAGTTAAACTTTTGAAAAAATCACTTGCAGACAAAAACCAATCATGATAAGAGACACTATAGGCGGCTGAAGGGGGCTTAACCTCCCAAAAATTAAAGAGAAAAAAAATTTATTATTTATTCTTCTTGCACTCATACAACAGAATTAACTGTATAGCATAGCTGTCTCTAGTAGGCATAACAATAGTAACACTTTATAGTACTTTAGGTAAATTGTGATTAAAATTAAAACAATCATCTGGTAATCTGATCAGAGTCTTTCCTCTTGTTCCACTGAACTTCCACCCGCTACCACGCCCATCAGTAGTACACACTAGTAGTTGTATGGACACTGCACTCCTTACAGATTACTTTGACTCGCATTGCATGGAGCACTCCCATCTTATTTCAATCACCGCAAGGTAGCTGCAGTTGCACTAATGTAAACTGATGTTTTTATATTGGTCATACTATTGTAATTGTATTACTGTCATTGTCAAACTCAGTACGAGGTTATTGTGTTGTGTCAAATTTTATGTTTTTGATGATTTAGTGTGTAAGTTTGTCAGTTCTTACTTGTCTGATAGGCAACAAAGCAGTTTATAACGATGGCGACTGGAATCCTTCTTCAAAGTAACATTAAGTGGGATATGCACATCGAAAACTTATGTAAGAAATTAACAAAGGGGTCTCTTTTTTTTGATTAGGCTAAGATAAATTGTCAATTCAGATATTCTTATTACTGTTTACTATGCCTATTATTTGGACAGCCATCTATCTTATAGAATTTATTGCTTGGGGCAATGACAGCAACACTAAAAAACTGTTTATTTTACAAAAACCCTGCAGTTACGGTGATAGCAAGTGTTAATAAAAGAACATTTCATGTAACAAAGAAATTTCATCATTTATTAGTCTGTCTACTGTTAAAGAACTCTTAAATAGCAAAAATCTTCTTCTCAACTTGAGTAAATCCAATTTTATCTCTTTTTGTACAAAACAAACAAGAAAAAAATAAACCCACAAATAGTATTAAATGATAAAATAATAGAACAAGTTGCAGTTACAAAATTTTTAGGTCTTTTTATTGATGAAAACCTAAGTTGGGATAAGCATACTGATCATGTAATAGGTAAAATGTCAACAGACTTATTTGCGTTGAGACAAATAGCAAAGTGCTGTAATCTACACACTTTAATAACAATTTATTTTGCCTTAGTTCATGCACATCTAACTTACGGAATAAGTATATATGGAGATACAAAAAAGAGAAACTTAGAAAAAATTTTAGTCCAACAAAAAAAAGCTTTAAGAATTATGTGCAAGTTAAAAAAAGAGGACTCAGTTAAACATGTCTTCGCTGACTTGGGAATACTGACAGTATATGGTCTTTTTATTCTAGAAACTACAGCTTATGTAAAACAGAACTTTTTTCCAATGTCAAATAACCTTATTTATAACACTAGAATAAGTAGACACGTTGAAACACATAAATTGGAATTAAAAAAAAAAAATACTAAGTTTATAGGAATAAAGTTTTTGCACAAATTACCAAAGCATATCACTATAGAAAGTAACTTTCATAAATTTAAAGCTAGAGCCAAAGAACATTTGATAAAGTTAGCCTTGTATTCTATAGATGAATACTTACAAAGTTAGAGGTAGTCCTCTACTGTAATAAAGAATTAAGGAGGGCCAATGATTTTATGTTATTAGTTTTTAGAACAAATTTTGATAACATATAAAATGACGCTATTTGTTGTACCTGTGTAAATTTACATAAATAAAGAAATTTAGAATTGAATTGAACACACAGTAAGCCTTTGTTTAAATATAATATTCTTACTGTGCCTGCCCAGAACATTTTAGATTGCCTTTTATATATATATATATATATATATATATATATATATATATATATATATAAATAAATTTACATTTTATATCTACTAATAGTAATGTTCATAACTATACACCAAGAAACTGTTATTCTCTTCAAGTATCCCAGTGTAATTTTAAAATAACTTTGAAATCTTCTGTTGAAACAGGTAAAAAGCTGTATAAACCTCTCCCTTCTTATATAAAATCACTAGACTTTTATTGTTTTAAGAAACATGTTAGAAATGTATTAATTAATATTAGCCCTTATGACATAAATGAGTACTATCAGCACCTATTAGTCATGTAGTGTAGGCTTGTGTACATTTCTGGGATATTCTATGTATTTCCTGTATCTGATGCTTCTATACATTGTACAATAAAGAATGGTTTGATTTGTTATAGGCTACTGTGTACACCACCTAGTAGATACATTGTCGTTAGGCCTACATTCTGCATAGCTATCATTTATCGTGAGAAGTATAACAGACTTTTTTAAAAAGGTAGTCAAATCGACAAATGAAAAGAATGAAGTTAGTGTAAATGCGATGTCTACGTCTGTCGAAATTGCTTCAATAGGAACATTGTCATCGTCTCAACTTGATTCTCAAGAAGCTTCGCCTGGTAACGTGTTCATAGGTACAACCACTACTAACCAAGGCCTAGGGAATATCGACTCAGGTCCTGCACAGCCCAAACTGGCTAAATTTCCTGTTACTATGTTTGTAAAACAAAATCGATCATTTTCAAAGTCATATTATGACATGTACCTAAGGTTAGAATAAAGTGTTGAGCTCGATGCAGTTTTCTGTTATGTCTGCCGAACATTCAATACAAACATTTTAATTGCTGATGAAGTCTTCACAAACCTAGGCCTCAGAAACTGGAAAAATCAAAGAAAAGCTTGATAAGCATGAAAAGTGCAAGGTCCATTTTACATGTGGATTGATCCTCATATTAATTAGGCAACTAAAACCAATTAATACAAAACTTTGTATTTATTATTAAAACAGATTATGACATATAGTCCTTTTCTGGGAGAAGGATTTATGATGTACAGTTTACTACATAATCATACTCAAATATGTTTCTAGCATAGTAAATTATGAACAGTTGATTTTTGTAAACCCCAACTCTAATTCTTCTTATTTCAGAAGCGGCTCATAACCTGTTTTAGTTGCTTAACAAAAACTACTTAATTCAAGAGTTTGCTGGATGCTGATTGATAAATTTATAATACTGTAGTCAGGTTTGACATTTAGTTCAGGTGTGTTCACCCAATATGCAAATCATTCATTTTGAGCTTTTCAACAAATATGAAAAGATGACACTAAACAGCGATAAAATGTAGATAACATTAATGTTGTTTCACAAAGTGCATTGATTGTTCTTGGTCTAAAGCTCAGTCACTTACAGTTTTATGGATAGGTAAAACGATGAAACATTTTAATGCTTGAAATTAAATTTATTTATATTCAAACTATAATATTGCACAGTGTGGAAATGAAAATTTGGTTCTAAAAAGCGTAAAATGAATATTTTTGCATTATATATTTTTTCAAATTTTCTGGGGGAGGACCCCCTCTTCCTGGGGAGTATTGCACACCCACAGGCCCCCTGGTGTGCAAGCTCCCCAAGAATATTCAGCCTAGAGCCGCCTATGAGAGACACGTTATTTGTATTATTTGTTAGTTTTACCTGCTGAAAAATGTGGCAAAGTTTGTTCGAAGAGTTGCAGGACACTGTTTATTAAATTTTCATTAAATAATCTATTTTAGTTTCCAATATTTTTTCTAGATGTAAAATATTAAAAACAATATTCAACACACCTCAGTGTTGTATCAAGGTGACAATGAATGACATGATAGTCTGGGTATTTGTTAAAAGCATAACTTCATTTTTATTAATTTTACGGTAGAGTTCAATACATTCACCACAAAAAATACCAAAGTTGTGTTTTGTTTATCTGTTCTTAACTATCAGTTCTTTAAATGCAAAAATAGCAAATGTTATAGAATTTATAGAGGAGCAATATAGAGCAGCACAAACTACGCAGACAATTTTGAAAGTCACTTATAAGCGGGATTTTTATCTAATCCACATTCCACGTGATATAAAATTGCACTTTTGGTACACTCTTGAAAGGTTCAAACAGTTCTGAAAACCATAACTCTACAAAATAACAATATATGTTACAGTTTTCATGGAAAACGTCCTAAATGAATGGTATTGTAATGTTTAAACTACAAAACCAACAGCAGTTACTTGGCTTTAAAAGTGTTGTTTATAGCTATAAACTATATATATAAAATCCAATGTATGTTTGTTTGTCTATCCTTTATGCGCTACCAAACCGTCCAGCCGATCGCCATGAAACTTGGAGAAGTTGTTCTATATACCCCAGGGAAGGTTTCTGTCCTATTCCCGTTTCTTTAATCCCTCAGGGCTCCATCCCTTGGACTTCTAAAGTTTCGATGTTAATCAAATAGCAGGATGCATGAAGTCAAATATAAAAAGAATATCAGCTGTGGGTTTTAAATATGTCAAAATTAAATTAAACCATGTGTTAATTTTTTAAACTGTTTATATTTTTATGTTTTGATTTCTTGTGAAGCTATATTAATTGATTTATTTGATTAACAGCTGTTAAGTAAAAACAAATAGAATAAAAATGTGGTAGGCAAAACTTTCAAAATTAAAAATAATTGAGTACAGTAGTAAACTACACAAAACATCAGCTGTTGTAAATTGGATACTGTGTAAACTGAAAGGTTGCTGCACATTTCAATGATACAATCAAAACTCAATATTATGACCGGCGAAGCGGGCGGGTACAGCTAGTCTATTTATAAAAAATATTTCTGAGTAAAACAAATCAAATAAAACCGGAATGTTAATAAACATTTAACAAAATTCAGGACAGTAAAAAATTATACACTTAAAATTCTTTTATCAAATTATACTTGAAACATAGCAATAGCAAAACATATACAATACAAATATACTAAATATATAAGCACATGAGAAGTTTACTTCTCAAATATATCACCATAAGCGTTTGTTGGCTTGTATCGTTCAAATGAGCCTCCACTCGGTGATGACTGAATGGGTTCGAACTGTCTGGGCTGCTCTTCAACTGCAGATGGGGACCTGCATCAAAAAGGGGAAATGTGTTCATAACTTTTAGATTAAGTTATTTTTAATATGACTAAATTTTTGCATTATTGTGTCAAGTAAAGCTCTGGCATAATGCTGCAGCATTCTTCCTAGTAGACCATCGGCTGACAAGATGGCATCAATGGCTGCATGAGGAAGAGTTCCAAGAGATCACCCAAATAGGAAGTTTCATGGAAATGTAGCAATGACTTGAATACCATATACCATATCCGATGATATAAAAACGTACCATCAATCATATTAACATATTCGCTGCGTAAAATTCACCAATTGGATGTCAGGGGTGCGGAAAATTTGTATTACATGAAAACTTACCTTTAGGTGTATGAAGTTGATTGAAGTTGGTAATAGCCTGATTCTTTGACGTTTTCCTTGTAGAAATGACATCATAAGTTTGCCCCCACCGGTGGGGACGCCGCACCTAGCGCTCGATCACCGTTGTTTGACCCTCACAAAATCACTTGGAATGTCGTTTTATTGTACAAAACCTCCTTTTTTATGTAAAATACTTGGTAGTTCATTACCTCAGTGGTCAAAATACCTCAGTAGTCAAAATATAGCTCGACACAATTTCCAGAGTTCGGCAGTAAAATAATCTTCAAAATACACACAAATAATTCAGTCACAATAATTAAAATATTGAAATATATGTACAGACAGTAATACAATATATACACACTCAACACAAAGTACCAGGAATATAACTATAAGTATTAGTCTATAAGAAAAGCATGAAACGGTACGCACCCTCCCGTGGGGGCTCAGCTATATGTTAGAGGTCGTAGAACTCGAAACTAACAACACGGCAAGTAAGGTTAGGTTACTAGGCAACGAAGCGAGGTGGAACAAAACAAATACAACGAATGGCTGGGCCAGTCTGGGCTTTCTAGTAAACAGCGTACTCCGCCCCCACCGGTGGGGGCGCCGTGATTCTGATATAGACCCTGCCCCCACGGGTGGGGGCAGCCGCAGCGAATGTGTTAAGGTCTTTATAAGTACACTAAACCAATTTATTTCAACAGCATGTTTATTGGTTAATAAGCTACTACTTTTTTAATAAGAACATGTTTTTTTTAACAACTATACAATTTTTTTTTCGTTTGTTATTTTGTTTGTTTTCCATTTTTTATTATCACTCTAAATACTTAAGACACAAATATTTTTACATTATTCTACTCTCTAGTTTATGAAAATCGTATTTAGTGAGGCTTTGGAAATCTTAAATAGAAAAACCTATTGTACACATAAATTTATGCTCTAATTGTTCAATGTTGGAAGTTTTTCATATTTTATTAAGATTCAATAAGTTTAAATATGAAAATTAGGTAGCATGTACATTGTACCTGTGTTCTGAGAACTGAGAACAAGAGAAGAGATCCTAAATGAAAGTAAAATATAATTTTGTACATAGATTTTATTTATGCTCACATTGAATACGCACTTTGAGCCATATTAGCCAAGTTATGGCCAAGTAATGCAAGTTCAAATCCTAGCTTAGAATACAAGTGTATTTTTCACTAAAGTTCACCTTGTACTGTACTGATTCTCCTGTCTGTCTGAATAAGCTCCCCCCCCCCTTTTCACAGATCCATAGTATAAGGGGAATTGCCAAAGTGAGAACAAAAAGATAGCATTAAAAATAAAAAAGAAACAACTGGAAGAATCACAAGCAAGCTCAGAATAATCATATAGAAGAACACATCATGTTGATTTGTTGTATTCACTGATAGCCTCAGAATTAAAAACCTGCAAAACAATTGAAGACTAAGTTAACAGAATAGTAACAACTTCTTTTTATCTTATTAACACTAATGTAAATGTTCATGATAAGTGAATAAAAACTATTCTCCTAACTGGACTTCCAATCTAATGATTATATAGAGGGTTCTGGTGTGTAAATTACAGTTGATTCAATCAAAACAAAACTACATCAAGATGTTTCAGCGGAAAATGAATTTTTCAAGTATATGGTGATGGAGTGAAAAACATCCAAAAACACATTACTGGAATCTGAACCCCTGAAGAAGTCTAGGGAACCTAAACCATGGATTCTAAAATTTACCATGCTTATACAGTAGAGGTGATCCACCTGATCCTATAAGTGGTCAGGAAGCATGTGAAGTTGCAAAAAAAGAAAAAAAAACACTGATAATGGATAACAGGCTGTCGACTGTCGTCACATGGAAAACAGGATAGGAGTTTATGGATTTTCTGTGAAGAGTAAAAAGGTGCTGATTGAAATATCCTTTTCCTCAAGGCTAGACTTGAGGGTCCAAGGATACGCACCGTGAAATACATGAATCAATCATTGTTCCCCACATGAACAAAATATGATGTTTAGACTGTATAAAAAATATTTTGGGATTATTTTAGATTTTTTTTTTTGGTTGGTTTTTTGCCTTATACAAAATTATGTTAATTTCTCATATGAATAGGATTTAAAATAATAAACATTCATTAATTGTGTTTATCATATGAAAAAATGGGAGGATTGTGATATTTACACTCTAAGTGGACGATTTGTTGATTTCTCCATCACGTTATACAAGTGAAGAAAATCTTATATCTTAATAATGAAAGATGGGGACAGCAAAAACATGATGTAGAGTTCAGATAATTAGAGACAGAAAAATTAAGATGTACATTTTTCAGCAGTTTTATATTTTATAGAACAGCTACGAAAATGGTTTAATAAAGCCCTTTCAATAGCGTGGGTATTATGAGACTGTAGAATTTTAACTTCTCTTAGTCTTCTAATGAGAAGATCTCCAAGGTTCTTTCATTGAAATGTGAAATTGAATTGATGAAAAATTGATCATGTCATGAAACTGTGGAAAGTTTGTTTTGAATTAAATCTTTACCTAAAACCCTTTGTTTTTCTTTCAAATTCTTCTCTGTTCTTCCTCCGCATTTCTTCATATGAGTTAGGTGCTGATGCCTGAGGAGGTAGAATGAAGTCTTCAGTACGCTGAGGAGCTACAGAAAAATCAAAAAATTTACTTTTTTGAACTATACTAATTAAAATTAAATTATAACTGGTTAATATATTAGGTATAAAAAGGCAAAATGTTTGTTGAATCTCTCTCATGCTTGAAGCAAATGACATAAAAGAGCACAACAAAATTATATTTATATTTGATTCTTACTTTTATGGTGCACATATCATTCACACAGTTGATAAAATTAATTTCTGAACTAGACTGATATTCTCCAAACTGTAAGTTGGCATGCCTAGTTTATTAAATAAAATTTATTAGCATTTCTTATAAATAAGATTTATAAGAAAATGTGGTAAAGGGTGAATATTAATTGCATTAACATTAAATAAAATTAAAAAGCTACCACTGTACATGTATGGGTGAGTGGGTAGCTTAAAATCACTGTATATGTAATAATAGACCTTTATGCTATATGTAGATCACTTTACTAGTTTAGTTCATTTTTCATTCTATGCTTCATTTTTAAGTTTTATATATAAAAAATTTAGAATAGCATATTCATTTTTTAATTATGAGCAGGCACAAGGCTCTCATAAATTGTAGACCATAATGTTTATGGTGCAAGGTATCTGTTATTTCACGCTTGCAGATAGTATGAGTCTATGTTTGACAATTTAAGTTATTAATTTACAACTATCTTTCGACACTTAGAGCTGTTTTTGAGACTAATACAGGTAAGATAGGATAGGATGGTTGTAAAAAGATGGTCATATTCTTTATGTCTATCCATCTTGTCAGTATCTGCTTCATAAAACCCTATGTCGACATACTATAAATAATTTATTTACTAAACTTTATTTATTGAATGACCCGACTTGATATGAGCGTGTTTAGTGGCATTTGGGTGTAGCTCTAACGGACGGTGTTGCCAAGAGTACTGCGTTTGACAGACGACCGACAATAATTACTTTGTTGAGGTAGAAATCCATTTTAAAAAGCATTTCTATGATGGTTCATTCTAAAAATTAGGACACATTAAAATCCATGACCATAATATATTTACTCACACTGAAATGCACAATATCAAACAAGTAGGTTATAAAACAGGTGCATTCAAAGAACTGAAATGATGCAACAATACAAGATGTAAAGGCGTTCCTATGGTTGTGGCTTATATTGTAACACCACTAGTCCTAGCATTATCAAACTTCCTATATATTTACTGTAAGAGTGCTCTGAAGTCAAGTAAGGACATTCAAAGAACCGAAATGATGAAACAATGAAAGATGTAAAGGCGTTCCTATGGTTGTGGCAGGCTTATATTGTAACACCACTAGTCCTAGCATTATCAAACTTCCTATATATTTACTGTAAGAGTGCTCTGAAGTCAAGTAAGGACATTCATAAAATAAAGTATAATTAGGTATTTAATTAAATTCCTAATAATTATTATCTATAACTAACTATTAAGATAATTGAGATAAGAGACACTGACTCATTATGAGCGTATTTTAAGGCGATTATGGATGATTACATGAGTGTGGATGTGTGGTTACTAACTAAGGTTAACTGTTCCTTAGAGAGAAAATGTATCGTTAGCCTAATGTCCAAGTATCTAAGGGACCAACAGCTTTACATGGAATCCAAAACACCTAGTATTGGTCTGATTTTCAGCTAATGATAAGCTTGGTACTCAGTTTTTTCCCTACACAACATCGAAACCCTGAATACACCACCCCAGACTTTCCTAGTAATGTTCACGTTGATAGCAACCACTAAGCAGATGCTGTGTCGGTGTTAAGATGACTGAGAACAGAACCTATTGGCTACAACCACAACAATATGTCCTCAAGTAGCTGGGTTACAGTAGTGCACCACTAGTGCTAATTAGCCATATTTCTATTCATGATTAAAGGAATACGGTAGCATTTTAATTTTGGTTGGATTTTGACTAAAAGGAAAAACTAATTGTTAAAAAAGAAATAAAAACCTTATTGTGAAGCATAGTTTTACGTATGTTATAAACAACACTGTGGTTATTTGTTTCAGGAAATAATGACAATGTAATTTTTTTTTATTTTACGTTTTTTTAAGGTTCAGAGAGTATCCTGAAGAAAATTGTCTAGTAATTTCTATTGAGACCCATCCCCAACAAACTGTAAGTCGTGCCATACCGGGGGATGTAGGGCGGCTGTCGGAAGGTTAAATCACAACTCGGCAGTTGAGAAAAAAAAAAAAAAAACTATTTATAACCAAAAAATAAATAAATAATTATTTAGAAAATCCGGCAGAAGGCCATAATATCTAAATAACATTCAAAAACAAGAAATACAATATGAAACATATAAAAGAACAATAATATACATAAATGTCATTTTGAACACAACATTTGGCAAAAGACAAATACAACAGCAGATGTGCCTATCTGCAGGAAGACAAAATTACAACAAATTTAAAAGAATTTACATTGAAAATTTATAAATTTGAACAAAACCAAGCAGCCGGCAATTTAGCTCACATCCCTTGATTCCACCGAGGCCAGGGAGTCGGCTTGAATCCCTGGGCAGCTCCAAATAGAAAGAAAACTTTATTAAATAATCCCCTTTTGGTAAAAAGCTTAAATTAAGAAAATAAAAATAAAATATAGCACGGTACCTGTATATCATAAATCCAGATTAAACATAAACACTAGACAGAAAAATTTATACACAAACAAACTTAATAACTAGGCCTAAACATAAAAATAACTACTTAAATCATGTAAAGCATTTCTAAAAAATAAATAAGTCTCTAAAAACATTGACAACCATAAAATCTAAACAAATTTAACAAGAAGCAATATTAACAATAATACATTTTTGAAAAAAATTGTATAACCTTTTTTAAATAATAAATATATGGCAAAAAAGCTATAAAAAAAAAACTATTTCATGGCTGTGGTGAAATATAAAGTTTATATACATTCTTGGCACTTTTTTCTTCCTTGGCCTAGGCCTATCATTAAAAAATGTTCTGCACAACACAAGGAAAAATGTTTATCCCCCAGCTCAACTGCCGGGAATAAAATGGAACGCACTGACCTGACAGAAGGCTCCCATAAGCTGTAAGGAGGGTAGCGGAGGCGCAAATTGGCTCTATAACATGGTCCACAGGCCAGGCCAGCACAGTCGAGAAATGGTAGAAGATCGGCCGGACGACAAGCTTAGGATCAAACGTCCAACTCAAGGACCCTGGAGTAAATTGTCTCTCTAGCCTATCATAATGAAATCCACAGGTAGTGACAGAAACTAACCAAACAACCCAGGTGAATCGTAAGCTGGGACTATAGAACAGACCAAGGCCTGAGCCAACGGCCATGACAGTAACAAGTCGACAGCGCAAGAGTTATCTCAGGCAGCCTCGCAAACCAAAAATGTAAGAGTAAAAAGACCCGTACAACTAAAATTGTAACCAACTAAACACTGCACAGCTTACAGTCAACATTGAGCCGGAAGCTGTCGTCCAATCCTTGATTGTACGGCCGGTCCGTGTCCAGATCAGTGAATGTGCGAGGAGAAATGTCATCTGGATACTTGTCCTGCAAACTGTCCTCTGGCATGGTGTAGCCAGGCATCTCCATTGTCAGCCTGTTCAAAACATAAAATGTCAATTCAAGGCAATTTATTTTATGATTTTAAAAAGCTAAATTAGGAAAAATAAAATAAACTTTCAACATATAATTTTTTTATACATATAATTATTAAATTATAGGCATGCAAATTGTTTTGAAACATGAGAAGTCCTCCAGATTTTTACCTGAACTGTTATTGGCGTTTGATGAAGTAATGTTAATAAGAAACCTAAATGCAATGTTTGGTTGATGAAGGCTGTTTAATAACCTAACATTCGTTGAAAATGCACTCAAGGATCAATATCCACATCGTAAATAGAATTTGCTTTTAGCAAAACTTGTACTTTTAAGCTTATTGAATTTTAAATAAAAAGTAGTCAAACATAAACTTACAATGGTGTTTGACTGTTATGCTTAGTATATCTTGAAAACTGTTACAGATAAGTAGTAGACATTTTGAGAGTTTACATGTTTTGAATATAATTTTAAAGGATCCAGAAAAATGTAAAGCAATAGCTTGAAGAATAAAATGGAGATTTTAAAAGGAAAGACAGTTTAATAGTTACTGTACGGCTGACGAGGTTCAGACATGTTGAGTTTCTTAAACAAGTCAAGACAATTTTCCTGATCAGGATAGTTTATTCTGAAATCCTAGCATAGAATAATCTTTCACACTTAGTAAGTTTTCATTTATTTTGGCTCTTTTTTTCTTTCTTTGACCAAGGTTAAATTTAAGATAGTCGATCAGAGAATCTAGCCCTGTTCCTGTTTGCCGCTGTCGTGATAAGTTACGAAACACTCTCAACAAGCACAAATCCTTACTAAAGTGTTATTTTTGATAGGATATTTTCCTGTGTTTCGCAGTGTGCGAATGATTGAGCGCTTCTTATCACCTTCGACAACTCTCATTTGGATAGTTTGAACCTGTATCGATGCTAGGTGAGTTTACTAAATTAATATCTCTATTAGTTTTTAAAGTCTAACACAATTATAGTTACAAATAATCCCGCTTGTCCAAATTTTTTGTTTTCAATCTTTTTAAAGAGGAGGAAAAATTTAATGCAGTCATTTTTTCATACAAGTTCCAAAAAATAAGATCTTTTCTTAAATAAGGTAGGCCTAATAAAGTCAGTTTAATAGGCTACTTTTATTTTTTACTAATTTCAGATACTCAGAACAACCATATGTTTAATTTTTAAATTAATTTTATATATCAACAACCGTATTTAAAATCATTTAATTATCAACTTAATTTGATTGAATTTAACAATTTTACATAAAGTATTGTTTTATAAAAGTTAACTTCGAGAAGTAAAATCGTTATCAATAAAGAAAAAATTTTTTAAATGTGTTCTCTCAATTCAAGAAGTCCTTTTATTTCAATATAAAAAGCCATAGTTAAGTCAGCCTTGAATTTAGTATAAAAAGGGTGATACTCTAAGTGACCTAAGAAGTATTACTGAACTAAACCAAGTTATTTTTAATAAGGAACATCAATGCTGATTTTTAATGACCTTATAAAACTTTTAAAACTGCTGACCTTTCAAGGCTGATTAGCAAACTAAAAACATTTGGAATATATGACTATGATTGATATCGTCCTGACAGATCTCAGGTTACCTCTCGGTATTACAAGTAGTGATGTTATGCTGATGGACTAAGGAATGGTTCAGGGCAGTAATCTCGGGCCAATGTAATTTTAGATTATATAAATAGTATAAACCTGCAAGGGAGGTTCATCCCACCTACAGGTATTGATAATAAGAAACATTTTGATTGGACGTCACAAATTTGTTATTTTTGTTAAACTTTAGGCCCGATGTGTGACCTGAAGACGTTAAATATTATTTTTTTAAATTATTTGTCTGTTGTAAAGTACACAACTTTTGAGACCTATTACTTATTAAAATTCAAAATTGATTTTTTGACCCACCCTAATGCCTACTCCTTATATGGTCCATTAATTAATTTGTTATCCTTGTCTTATCTATATCATAAAACAATAGAATTGTATTCAGAGAGAATTAACTGAATTCAGAGAAGGAATTAACTGTAAAGTCTTTTAAAGTTTTGTTCATACTAAAACAATAAAAACTAGTGGCCTGTGCGGGAAAAACCCCTAAATAAATAAAATACAAATGTTGCCGTTAAATATTTAATGCATAACATTGAATTATTAATAGTTTTGTAAAACTCGTCATCAAATATGCAAATTAATAAAGTATTATTGTTGTGTTAATACTTCTCTAAACACTCTATTTTTTTGTGTAAGAATTGTCTTTTTCGTTATTTTAGTCCACTGTATTTTAAGTAAACAATTTAATTCTGTCTGGGGATTTTGCTCTACTAAATGCATCATAAAGTTACCCATGTGTAAACACTGGTTTGTTCAGGTGAATACCAGCTTCTTAAAGGTTTGGCCTTGTGCCTTGTTAATTAGGGTATAAAATGTTAACGGCTGGAAAATTTCATTTGTCTTATTAACAGCGGGAATATTTAGTGCATATTACCACAGTATAAAACACACAAAAGTTAGAAACCTTCTTCCCATAAGATTATTATGGAAACTTTGAGGACTAATGGGACGGAGCCCTTAAGGCGGATCACAGAAATTTTATTTTTACCCGCCATCAACAATATCAGAGCTTTAAAATGAGCTATTTATAGACAATATCTTTATTACATGATCATTAAGAACAGTAATGCGTCAAATTTATGATAGTTACAATGCAAAAATGAGAGATAAACAGTGAAATACAAGTAATGAAAAATAAGTACAATTTTTTGTCACAGTGCCATGAACTCTTCCATAGTATAGACTGGGTGGTTGATTAGATAGTCTCGTAGCTTCTTCTGTAAGGTCTTCCCCTTTAGAGTTTGTATGTTCTGGGGTAGCATGTTCCAAAGTTTCCGGCCGATGTAGGATGGTTTCTTCTCATATAAGCTTGTACGATGATGTGGTAGTACATATTCAGCTGTGTGGCGTGTGTTGTATACATGGGCCTCTCCCATTCTTCGAAAACTTAATTTATCCACATGGAGTATGTTGAATGTATATGGCTGTGACAGTGAGAATTCCTAATGATTGAAATGCTTCTCTGCAGCTGTGGAGTGGTGGGAGCTCGGCTAGTGCTCGAATGGCCTTTTTTTGAAGGAGGAGGAGTCTGGCTAGGTTGTTGTTTGATGACCCGCCCCACACAATAAGCCCATATCTGAGGTGTGATTCTATTATAGCGTGGTATGCTGTTTTTGCGGCTTCTACTCCTCCTATCTGCTTAATCCGTCTCACGACATACACTCCCGTGCTCACCTTTCTGCAAAGCCCGTTCACATGTTCATTCCAAGAAAGATTGTTATCCAGTATTACACCAAGGAACCTTACATGGCTGTCTACTTGGATGTTTGGTATGTTTATTGCTTGTTCTTTCCTCTTGCTGAAATTAATCTGTACTGTTTTAGTGGGGTTTACGGCAAGGTTGTTTGCTTTGCAGTATCTTATAGCAGATTTTAGGCTTTTGGATGCACTTGAGGAGAGTTCTGTAGCTGTATTGCTGTTTATTACTAGTGTTGAATCGTCGGCATACATAAGGCAGTTAGTGTTAGTATTTGAACCTTGAACATAGTCTGGGAAATCATTGGTAAAGAGTAAGAAGATTTCCGAGGGTCATAGGTGTAGTGTAGCGCTTGGCATTTTGACGCAACCGATTTTCATTACGAAATTAAATATATAGATATACATATGTTCCTAAAACCTAGTTTTGATTTCTAGCATGAAAAAAAACAAAAACAAATGATAATAAAAATATGTTCAAATTTAACTTACGAATCCTGAAAAACACCCCCACCACCCTTTTGTCTTCTAGCTCTAAGCATAGCTCCTATTGGACTGTTAGGAATTGCCATCAGTTTCTCTGCACATATCTGCTGGTAAGAAAACTTTCCAACGAAATAACCCAGGAAAGCAGCTCCCATAACTTTTGGTATCGCTCCAAACGATACATGTGGGCTGAAATAGCCTGAAAATAATGCAAAAGCAGTGAGTTACTGAAACAATTTAAAGGTAAAAAATATACATAATTTAAAATATTTAAGATTGTTTTGACAGTGTTACGTTGTTCAATTAATTTTATTAAAATAATAATAATGCGTAGTGCAATTCTGTTTAATATAGAGTATAAAAAACTAGCTATGAAAAATAAATGTTGGCCTTTTTTTGCAGGTTTAAATGAGATATCAACTTTTTTCAAGTATTGAACAATACAGTAGAGTCTCGGTTATCTGACCATCCGAGTTATCCGACATTCCGGGCACTATGTCATGTAACATGATTTTATGCAATATGTCGTGCGAGGCAGCCCCTTTCGTCAGACCCGACTGTACGCAGCAGACTCCCGTGCGAGGCAGCCTCTTTCCTTTACCCGACTGTACGCATTGTATTCGCGCGACAGACGACAGGTTGGTGACCTCACTTTCTCTTTGTTTTGGCACGCTGTAGTCCTCAGTGCTTACGTAGCTCTTTCGCTGAGAGGTCATTTTGTGCATCGTTTTCTTGTTTTGTTTCTGCCGTTTTGTTAGACTGTAAGTTAGTTGTGTTTTGATTTTGGCGTGCCTAAAAGTTGTAGCGATGGCTTCAAAACGTAAAAAAGTGGTTGTGTCAATGGAAGAAAAACTAAAATCCTTGAAGAGATTAGACAATGGTGAAACTTTATTAAAAGTGACGCAAGATTATAACGTGGGAAAAACAACAGTCGGAGATTGGAAGAGGAATCGCAATGACATTGAAAAATGGTGCTCTGAGCGAGTCACGGCAACTGCTTTGGAAAATCGGAAGACTATGAAAAAATGTGAGTACGAAAATGTAAGCGAAGCTTTGTATCTGTTTACTCAACACAGAGATAAAGGCGTACCGATATCAGGACCAATCTTACAACAAAGCCTTAAAAGTTTCGAAATGAACTTAACGAAGGTGAACCTGATTTCACAGCTAGTGTAGGTTGGCTCGATAGATGGAAGAAAAGATACGGAATTCGGCAGCTTAATATCTGTGGCTAGAAGATTTCAGCAAACTGTGAAGCCGTTCAATCGTTTAGGGACAAACTTCATTCGCTATTGGACAATGAAAGCCTATCAGGGGATCAAATTGTCAACTGTGATGAGACTGGACTCAATTACAAATTGTTACCGGCAAAAACACTAGCGTCAAAGGCCGAAGCGGCAGCGCCCGGTTACAAACGTAGCAAAGAAAGAGTGACCATTCTTGCATGCAGTAATGCCGGCAAATATGAAAATGAAACTGGCTATGTTAGGCAAGTCAAAAAATCCGAGAGCGTTTAAGAATGTTTCTAAAAATGCTTTGCCAGTGAAATATTACAATCAGAAAAATGCTTGGATGAGCTCGGATATTTTTAAAGAATGATTCTTTAAAGAATTTGTGCCACAAACGGAACAGTTTTTGAAATCCAAAAATTTGCCACGAAAAGCAATATTGTTGCTTGACAATGCTATGTGCCATCCTGACGAAGACGAACTTAAAGATAAGGAAATAAAGGCTATGTTTCTGCCTCCAAATGTGACTTCCTTATGTGAGCCTATGGATCAAGGAACCTTAGAGGCAATGAATAGAAATTATCGAAGCAACCTGCTTTATTCTTTAATTTACGCTATGGACCAGAGAGAAGACACGGTGAACAAATTGCGTCATCTTAATTTGAAAGACGTTTCTTACTACGTGGCCCAATCATGGGAGAGTGTTGGAGCAGACACCATTGCTAAATCTTGGAAAGTTTTGCTCCAAGAGAATGAAGATTCTCCGTGTGGTGAAAATGTACAGAAGCAGACCGAGCCAGACAACACTAGCCTACTTCCTTTGTTACAAGTGCCAGGTTGTGAAAACGCAACAGAAGAGGACGTGAATGAGTGGATTGCCCAAGATGAACAATATGAAGTAGTAACTGAGGAAGAAATAGTGAACATGACAAACGGAAAAGGAGAAGAAGACGATGAAGAGGATGTGGTGTTGGAGGTCAGTGTACAGAAAGTTTCACACAGCGAAGGGAACAAAGCTTTAGAAATGGCGTTAAAGTATGCAGAGCAGCTGGAGGAAACATCGTCTACCGAGGTTTTACTTCTGAGGAGACTGCAAGATTTGGCGGCCAGTAAACGACAAACAACAGGAAAACAAAAGACAATCACGAACTTTTTTACTCAAGCTTAAGTTTAGTTTCGTTGTTTATTGCACTGTATGTGAGTATGTATTTACTGTAAACCATGTTTTATAACTTTGCCTTCAATGCATTTTCATGTGCAAATAAAATTAAAAGCCTCCATACAAGATCCGATTAATCCGCGGACACGTCTATCGAGGCGTCCAACTACGGGTCTGTTGTTCCTACACACTGTCCGCAGTCAGACAGGTCGGGCAGTGAGTGGGAACGACAGACCCGGAATAGGACGCGTCGGCAGACGTGTTCGCAGATTGGTCGGATCGTGTATGGGGTCCTTTTCACAATTTCAACGTCGTTTATATTATTTTCCGTGTTATCCGACATTTTCGCTTATCCGACCTTGCCACGGCCGGTTTAGGTCAGATAATCGAGACTCTACTGTACATTACTTCTATCCTCATAAAATAGGTTTTACATTTAGGTATTGAAGAGTTACAACAATTCTAATTATTGAATGTTATTTAAAATCTACGCTTAAAATACCTTCTTAAAATATAAAAACGAATGAATTATTTTGGCTCAAAAAGTCCTTGAAATTTGGTAAATGACATGTTCAGGAAATTCATTAAGCCACAAAAATAATATCCCAGTATTTTTTACATGACTCTCTAAAAACAAGGGAATGTTTCCTATTTAAAGTTTTTGTCACCTTTATAGTTAACAAGATACCAATGGTGGTAGAGTTAAAAAACGCTATATAGTAAGTATTATTTTACTCTCAGAGTAAATAAATAGTAAAATTTTTATAAAACAAAACTTAATTACTAGTGCCATTTATTAGCTAAAACCTACCAGCTCTTACTGCTAGATAAGTTCCACCTCCAAAACTCAAAGACAACGGCAACGCCCTCTGCCAAAAAGCTTCTTTATTGCATTCTTGAATTACTTTTTGATCTTCAGGACTAATCCTGAATGGCTGCAAATATTGGACATTATTAATTGAATAAGATAGACAAGGTAATTCTGCATAAACTAACAATATTCAAGACGTTTTGAAAATAATGGCAATATACAAGATATTCTGAATAATGGCATTATACAATATAAAGACTCATTACATGAAGATAAGAGGTGATAAAAGGTGGCTCAGCGGATAAGGCTTCAGACTGTGGAGGTTCAAACCAAGGTCCAAGGTTCGAATCCCCACTCGTTGAATAAAGTTGACGCACAGGCCTGTAAACCCATGTCAACTGGTGAGTGAAGTTTAAAATTTAAAATAAAAAAAAATTTAATTTTGTTTTTTTAATGGTGAACACAAGTATCTAATTGGTTTTTCAATAAAATTTATTTTTCATTCCTAAAAATACACTTTTTACTTACGTAACCGAATATAGCAAAAGAATGAATCCTACATGTCCATTTACTAAAAAAATTCATAATTTGTGTGAAATTCGAGTACCTGGCCTCTGTGAAGGCCTGTGTGCCATTTCTCCAGCGAGAGTATATGTGAATATGTTTATTGTGGCTAGGGACAATCCCTAAATAACATAACGCCTGAAAGGGAGGGGAGTTTTTATCAGCGCTACATAACAATTGACAGTGACCATAGACTGTTAGTGTTGAAATTTAGGACCAACAAACAAAGAAAGACGAGGGAAAAACAGGAGAGAAAAATTAGAGTGTGGAAGCTGAAGGAGGAGGAGAAACAAGAGGAGTTTCAAGAAGTTTTAAAAAAGCATTTACCAAAGGAACAACCTCAGTCTGTAGAGAAAGAGTGGACAAAATTTAGGGAAACGTTTGTGGAGGCAGCTGAAGAAATATGTGGAAGGACAAGTGCAAAAAGAAGATGGAAGGAAACTCCATGGTGGAATGAAAGGGTAAAAGAAGTGGTAAATAGAAAAAACAGAGCATTTAGGGCATGGTTTAAGGAAAAGACAGATGAAGCTAAGGAAGAATATGCACGATGGAAAAAGGAAGCAAAGAAAATAGTTAAAGAAGAAAAGAATAAATGGATGGAAGAATGGACTAGGATGATGGAAGATGATTCAAATGGGAGTAAGAAAGTACTGTACTCTTTAGTGAGGAAAAGGAGGAATGGGGAAAAAATAGATGTGGTGATGAAAAACGAAGAAGGAGAGGAAATAAAGAATAAGGAAGAGTTAAAAGATATGTGGAAACAATATTTCCAGACATTACTGAACCCAAATGTCGAAACACAAAGAGAGGGGAAGGAGGAAGATATAATAGAGAGAAATGGAGAGGAAGATGAGGACATAACGTGGCTAGAGTTTGAGGAAGCTGTAAAGAGGATGAAAGAGGGAAAAGCAGCAGGAGTGGACGAGTTACCAATAGAGCTAATAAAGAGGGCGGGTGCTGTCGGCATGCAGTGGCTATACAGAGTGATGAGAGTGGTATGGAGGGAAAGAAAAACTCCAAAAGATTGGAAAAAGGCAGTAATAGTGCCAATCTTCAAGAAAGGGGATAGGAAGGTTTTCAGTAATTATAGAGGGATAGCCTTAATGTGTCACAGTGCAAAGGTATATGAGAAAATTTTGGAAAAAAAGGTGAGGAACGAAGTAGAAAGAAAACTGAGAGAGGAGCAAAGTGGATTTAGACCGGGAAGATCAACAATAGACCTCATTTTTGCTGCTAAACAGATGCAGGAGAAGAATTATGAGTATGGAAGAGATCTAGTAATGGGGTTCCTAGATATGGAAAAAGCGTATGATACTGTGAGAAGAGATAAGGTATGGGAAGCACTTAAAAGGAAGGGAGTTAAAGACAGTATAATTGAAAGAGTAAGAGAGATTTGTGGAGAAAGCCAAAGTTGTGTAAAGATAGGGGGTGAAAAGACAGGGTGGTTCAAACAAGAAAACGGATTAAGACAGGGTAGCGCTCTGTCACCTCTTCTCTTCATAACAGTATTAGATGAAGTAATGAGTGGAGTGGCAAAAAGAATTGGAGAAGAAAATATGAAGGTTATGGCATTTGCGGATGACTTAATGGTTTGGGGAAGTAAAATAAAAGAGGTACAAAGACAGTTGGATGTGTGGGTAGAAGAAGTAAAGAAATATGGGATGAAATTCAATGTGTCGAAAAGTGAATATATGGTAACAACAAGGAACAAAGAGTGTATATTAGAAAAATTAATGCTGGGAAGAGAGGAAATGAAGAGAGTACAGTTCTTCAAATATTTGGGTAGTGTCCTGGAAGAAAATGGTAAAAATGAAAGAGACATAAATGAACGAGTTAGACAGGCTGGAAATTTCTACAAATTAGTTAGGGGATTAATAAGAGACAAAGGATTGCCACAAAGAAGTAAAGAAATTATATATAGGACATACTACATACCAATATTAACATATGGAGCAGAGACATGGGTAATGAAGAATAGAGAAAAGAGCAAGATACAGGCATGTGAGATGCGTTTCCTGAGAGGTAGATTAGGAGTAACGAAGTGGGATAGAATACGAAATGAAATCATAAGAGACAGATTAAATGAAGAACCTCTGCAAGATAAAATAGAAAGGGAGAGAATTAGATGGTTCGGACATGTGAAAAGGATGGAGGATGAGAGGATACCAAAAAAGTGGATGGAGTGGAGGATACAGGGTAAACGTCCAAGGGGTAGACCAAGGGATAGATGGAGAGATGGGTTAAAGGAGAGTGTAGTAAGAAGAGGGGAGGTATGGGAAAACATATTGGAAGAAAGGAAGTGGGAAGATAAGCTATGGTGGAGAGGACTGTGTACCAAGCAGACCCGGGAGAAGACTGGAACCTGCTGCTGATGATGATGATGATGACATAACAATTAACCTCAACAATTAGTTTTAATTCATTCACGAAATTTGATCCTTTTACCAAAAAATAACAGATTTTGAAGTTAGTACCTAACAGTATATTCTCATCCCTTTTAAATTTAAAAAAGAAATGGAAAAAAGTCTAAATGATGACTAGGGCCTATATCATAAATCCGAAACATGCATTAAAGTAGAGGGGGGTCGGTGACAGCTTTGAATAATTTTTTAGTGGGTTTATTATTACCGTAAAAAGTGTGTTACATAGGGAGGAGGGGGTCTGCAAAGGTTGATTTTAGCGTGACGTAATTTAGGGACGGCCCTCTAGTCATAGTTCCATTAAACATCATGTATATGGACAACATCTAGGTGATTTTCCGCGAACATAGTTTTACCACGATATCTCTAGAAATAAATCCTATAGACCAAAATAGTTTTGAAATATGTGTTCAGCATTAATAAACTACTGTTACATCAAATTAAAAAAATGTTGAAAAATATGACAAAAATAACGATGATAAATCGAAAAAATAAAATGTTTAAAAGTTTCTAATTTCTTAATATAAAATGTTAAATTTCCGCAGAATAAAGACTGTTCTTAGAAAAAATAGACGTAGGCCTAAACCTACCCACTGGTGATAATAAAATCCACATTGGCGAAGCAACTAGAAAATGCATAGATAGCGGAAATATAGACATGATTCTAACCATTGGTGATAAAAAGTGAAGATTTCTGAGATACTGACGCAGTGCAATCTGTCAACAAGTAGAGTTTTAGTCTGGAAATGTATTCTGGCCCCATCACAACATTGGAATATATCTATTAAGGAAATTTTCTTTAAGGTAGCCCATGTCTTATCAAAGTTACCTATACCTATTTAAATTTAATTTAATTAGTTGGAAGTTGTCTTTATAAAAAAATTCAATTTCTTTAAAATATAGCCTAAAACAAATTTAAGCTACATACCACTGGTCCTTTTGGTTCTGGTTCTGAAGGCTGGTACATTTTAAAAATAAAGTCTTAGTAACAATATAAAGTGGATAGTAAAATTTTAAATTAATTAATTGTAGGCCCTATGAATATTGATAATTTTTGCTAATAAGTTTAGGTAATGAAATTCGATACAATAATCAGCGGTCATTAGTCTTGTGATTAACTTTAATTTACTTGTTAAATAACGTTATACAATACAATCAAACTTCAGAGTTAACATTAAGGTTAGAATTGAGAAATGCTATGAGCAGACGACTACAGCTGTCCCCTGCCCTTATAATTGAAAACATTAAGCATATGAAATAGCAGAATGTGAGTTAAAAGTAATCAGCTGATATTGATTTTATTCATATTTAGCGTGCACAAAGTAGCCCATGTAACTCCGTAGCATGTACATCATTTTAATCTCCATTCCCCCCAAACCAGTGGCATTATTAAATTTTATCTTAAATATTATTATGTGACAGTGGTAAAAACATATCAAGCAAATTTAGTTGAAACTCCCGGTATTCTAACCCATGACCTCCTGTACTGAAGTCAGGAGTTTTAGCCACTGGGCTGTGGTTAATGGATTTGTTCTCACTAACACAATATATTGTGAATATTCAAAGTTCTAACCCCTATTTGTCAATAGAAGATTACATGCAATATATATCAAGACATAATTCAACAAAACAAGAGCCTTGGTTTCAATAAATATTATTCAAATCTTTTATTAAAACTTCTTCCTGTTCGATCAATGTAATATTTAGGACCAGCTGAAGATTTAATTATATACATTCCAGAGTTAAATTAAATAAAGTTAAAACTAAATATTTAATTCTGGGTCGATTTTAATAATCGTTCTGAGGAAAATTATAATCTATCTTTCAAACAGCTACTTTAGGACTTTTAAAAGGCAAAGATAAAGGAGGTCTTCTGTCACCACTAGGATGCACAAGAGACAACATCCCTATAGATCACTTTGCCAAAAATCTAATACACTTTTAGAAAATGTTAGGAGCAGCCATTCAAGTTAAATTACAAATCAACTTAAATTGACTTTTTAGATTTTTCCTTTAACATCTCTGGTAAAAACTATCAAAGAATGACAACAGTACAGATTTTTAAATCATTTTTTTATCGTTGAAACATAAACAGTTATGAAAAATATGTTTTTCTGATTAACAAAGTTAAATTTACCAGCTGATCATGAACATGAAAACCGTGACGATATAAATGAATTATTTTTACAAGAACTTATTAAAAATAAACATTAATGTTATGGGTTATTACATCAGCAGCTTTTGCATTTAGATTTAACTAGAATTGATTAACTACCTAAAATGACTAACAATTGTACAAATTTTCATTTGTGTTTTATCCACTGAGATGGCAGGTAGATGACCTTGGGGCCTGGATTCAACTTTAAAACTGTTTGAAACTTGACGAGATTTATTTTTATCCTAAAATTGAGGTTCGGTTTTCCAAAATGGCCTATCAGTGGTTCCTCCATATACAATTTGTATATGGCGGTTAATAATTTTAAGTAGTGAATTGTTTGTGGCTTGGTCAAAACATTTAGTTGAGATATATAGTCACTTTATGACAGTAGTTCTTACATTTTTACATGGAACAGAAATAAGTTATTGTTTCATAAAAAATGACTTAAAGAACGTGTTAAATCTATAGATTAAAATTTTTTGGGAGTTTTACTACATATACTGATATAAATTTACATTATAATAAATAAAGATTTCTTGTTGTGGGTTGTCTACTTGTCTTCCCTTAAATATTTTGTTTATGTCTTAGTGATACCCTCTCTGTGTGACTAAAATTTGTTACTTATGATAATAGAATACTCTACACTCAATTTTATAAATTTTCTCAAGAAACAATTCCTCTCTTTAAAGAGGTAAATTGATATTTTTAAACGATCTATCGACCACATACTTGAGGCATATTCGAAAACATGGAAACTTAAAAAAAGTAAATAAAATTATAAAAGTGACTAAATGTTTTAGTCTGTCTTGTAAAATAAATTGCCTTTGGCAGAAACTGTCACTATGAGGCAATATAGCAGATGGCGATATATTATTTATTTTCCACCAGATGCTACTGGCTGACAGTTTCAAGGCAGTGTTATGCCAAGCAAGTACGTTTTTCAACAAAAACGTTTTTAACCCACAAGCAATTAATGACATAATTTCCAATAAGAACATTTCTAATCTACCAGGCGACACTCTGGATTTTTTAATACATCCAAACTATATATTAACATAATTTCTATAAAAAAGCTCTCTTCTGTAAACTCCTGTTTGTCTTTGTTGTTTGTCTGTACAATTATAAAATATCTAGGATTATAATACAAGCATATTTTATGAAAATTAATTTAACCTTTTCCACTCCATATATTTTGCCACACTGTGCCCTGTCAGATCCATTTAATTGTTTTCAATTGTGCATATGTTTCTTATATATAGTTTCAATGACATATTATCTAAGCTGGAACTAAGTGTTATATACCAAATTATTCAGTTTAATCTGGTGAACATCGTTATGTAATTTATGTACCTTTTACTTACATATAAAAATATAAATATAAAAATTCAAAAACAATTATAAAATGTTTTATATTTTGATTAAGCTTTAGCATCAATTATTTTTTTTTTTTTAATTTGGCATCATTAAAACAATCATTTAATTCTAGACAGAAAACACTAATTTTGTTTGGTTTCTAAAACATATTATAATTTCTATATGCTACTTTATAAAACACTAGAGGACAACCCTGCACGGTTCGCGTGCCAATCCCAACTCCCGCTGTGCTCGATACACCTCGGCCTTCGGCCTCGGCATGTGACTTTGACTGCAAATAATAAAAGACTAACTGTACAACGTCACAATATTAAATTATTGTTTTGCTACCTGTTTATTAGTACAAATACCCAATGGCATTACTTAGCATATTTTAAACATGTTCATTTCAATTGTTTTTGTTTAACAACTGAAGATTAAACTCCTAACGCATCAATAGGTTAGTGTCAAACATAAAAAATAAACATGTTTAGTTATTTACAAAACATCTGTTATTAATTTACTAAAATCAACCCAATGTTATTCTTATGAAAAAGAAAATTTTGAGGGGCTGTTTGTACCCTTTAGGAATGAAATTTCAAAAAATAATTTCTTAGCGAGTCCCTTTGATACTAAAACTAACTTCCTTTAAAATTTCATGTAAATCCGTTCGGTGATTTTTGAGATTTCGTGATGAGTGAGTCAGTGGTATTTGGTTTATATATATATATATATATATATATATATATATAAAATGGTTTGTAATCTATATATATATATAGATTACAAAGCGTTTTCACTTTACCAAATTATCATTTTGTACAATACTAAAATTTCATGTTATGTATATTACAATTTTTTAACTGCTGCAGTTCTGTTTTGTAGTCACTCTAAGATTATATGCAAATAGTACTGATACTGGTAACAGTATTTTGTTCAAACACAAACGAATATATAAAACTGTAAACATTCGTCAAATATAGCTTCAATGTTTGTGTCGTTTAGACTATCTCTATTTGTAGACACCATGAGGTTAAGTGTAAGAGAGGACCTAATGGTCCTAACTTTGCCTCAAAAAATAAAACTTTTTTCATTTCATTTCACCATTAAACTAGCTGTACACGAAAATAGTACACACATTTACACTATATGCACTTTGATATATATTCTAAAAATTAATAATAGTAACTATCAAAATGTAATATTAAAACAAAAACAATGTAAATATTGTTTACAAACACAACCTAAACGCGCAACAATGAACGTTCAATGTGAAGATGACATCTGGGGCTGACTAAAGCTGACTTTTAAAACAAGAAATGAAAAAAAAAAAATATTACGAAGTTCAAATCAAACACTGAGTGACTCAAAATACAAGTAAATATTACCATGGTAACTATAGAAACTTGAACCAATATCTGGAACGAACAAAATATGAAATAAAAGATCGATAACCGATGTCAGACTGAGTCTGCCTATGCAGTGGAACTGGAAAATAGCGATGTCGGACTCAGTGCGTATGGAGCGCAAAAGGTTAAAGAGCAATATAAATTGGAAACACTGTGAATAGGAGTAGATAAAGTCTGCTAATAACGTTAATTTAATTTTTTTATTAGAACTTTTAAAAATCTAGTAAAATCACCATTGTTTAGAGATAATAGTGCTGTTATTAATAGAACAGAATTTTTTAAAATGTGCTAATATATTTGGTTTTAAGACTAATACTTTTAGAAAATTTCAATACATTATAAAACAAAAGTCTACAATGTAGAGTTCATAAGCTCTAATAGTTTACAATTAATTTAGAAGATAAAGTTGTACTTCATGAATTTATTCTAGAGCAGCATCGAACAAATTCTGAAAGTTACAAAGTAAAAGTTCCTTTTATAAGTTATGATGATTATGAATATTTAAGTTATTTATATTGTCGATTATGAATATTTAAGTTATTTATATTGTCGATTATGAATATAAATATAAATATATTCATAAAAAGTTATTTATGAATAACTTTTTAACTTATTAACTTATGAAACTTAAAAGTTATTTATATTGTCGATTATGAATATTTAAGTTATTTATATTGTCGATTATGAATATTGCAAAGGGTATTGATATCGTTTTTGAATTAGATAAGAATTACCAAATTTAAGTTGCATTTCATGTAATGGTGGAGTAAATAACACTAAGTAAAGATAATAAATAATATCTGTTGTACAATAACATAAAACTAGGTTTAGTGCAGTTTCACATTTAGCTTGAAGCCTTTGTATTTTCTGGTTCAGCTTTTTATGGGGAAAGTTTACTTGGTGTTAGCAAACACGGCAAAGGGGAGGCAACACTCTAATTAACTAGAACAAACTTGCAACTGCCTACAAAGTTATACTCAAGTCAAACAGAGGCTTGTGAAGTAATAATAAAAATAAGGCAAACAGTATCAAGTATAGTATTCATATTTAACTATGCATAAAATGACATTATCTAACACAGTAAGGGTTCAGGCGGAAGTATCAGCTCTGGGATTTAGTATTAGAAGTTGGAAGGAGAGATCATTTGGAACTTGGTGGTTTAATACAGAGCCCATGAAATGTTTTCAGGATTCTTCTGGCATTAGTGATTCACTTCTCTGACTGTAAGTAACTCAAGAAATGACTATTATTATCATTGTATAGGTCAGGATAGTAGATATTTTGTAAAGATACACTTTTTACAATGATAGCTTGATTTTTTATGATTTTGACATGGTTCGGAAGATATAAAAACTCTGTTTTTAACAGACAAAATCTTTAGTTGGATTTTTAAAATTTAATTAAGTTTTTTTGCAAAATTATTCTCTAAACTTTTTTTCCAATGTTAATTATTTTCTCAGTAAAACATGTAAAAATTTTGTAAACTATCTGGAGAAGATATCGTTCTGTGGCTGACTGTCTGCTAACAGATCACATAAGAAAAATTTACCATCTATAAATGAATAGCCACCAAACAAAATTGCTTGTGTATTGTTGGAATAATGGTCAACAGGCTGTCCTAAGCTTGAATTTCTAATTATTACAAGCAACATAAAACGTTAAAATTGAGACATTACCCTTGGGATCGATTTACAGCCGGTTCTCCAGCAAAAAGACATGGAAATTTATATCTTTAGATGTTTATTTCAATTGGTAAACAATTCTGATGTTTAAAGTGTGACTTTATGGCGTAAGCGATACTTTCACAACAGTACCCTCGATGTTTTAATGTTTTGGAAAAGTAGGAACTACAGAAAACTGCGTCAGATTATTGTTCAGAATAAAATAAACCGAGATAAATTATAAATAACTAAACATGATAAATGATAAGTAAAATAGGTTTCCACCTAAAAAAGATCGTGTTTACAAACTATTCCCATAAATCAATACAAATTTGTAAACATTATCAACAGTTTTTTTAATGAGGTTAATATTGAAAAAGTTCTAGTTTTGCCTTTTTGTTTAATTTATCACAGATAAAATAATTTTAAATTGCTTGAAGGAAATAGTAGTTACAGTTCAAACTGTTACACTTATTACAGAATTTTGTATAAACTCTCGTCACAGTTTTTGCACTCATCAGAAAATAGAGGTGATAAATACCTTTTAAGTTGACTAGAGGAAACCACTGGCTCTTGCTTTTAAAAGCTTTTTTAAATTTAATTAATGTTTCAGTAAGTGGATTTCTGGAAAGAGGCACATCTTCATTTGATTTTATTTAACATTAATATTTTCTTGCTTGATTGTTTTTTTAAATATTTTTTTATTTGACTATTTAACATTTTTGCATAGAATGATGTATATATTCAATGTAGTTTAGAAGGCATATTGGTAATTCAGTGTAGTTACTGTGTAAATTAGTTTACCATACACCAATCAGTGTTTGTGATAAGAGGACTTAGCCTGAGGATTGTTAAGTGTTAATATGGCAAAGAAAAGTCATCTGAAGTAGATATTAGGTTTGGTGTTCCACAAGGATCGGCCCTTGGGCCCTTTTTGTTTATTCTCACGATTAACGATTTACCATATTTTTTAAATTCACAAACTATTTTATATGCAGATGATACCACTCTTTTCAGCCACAGTTCAGATTTTAAAAACCTTCAAAATTTAACAGAAATTAAAACTCAAAATATAAATTTTAGCTTAAGAGAACTGCCTGTACAAAATATTTGTACAAATGTAAAATTTCTGGGTATTTATATAGATAGTAAGTTGTCATGGGAACCACACATAAAATATATATCGGCCAAAATATCGAGGGTAATTTTTTTATTGAGAAGCTTACAAAATTGAGTCCCGAGTGGTTATGTAAGATCGGCATATTTTGCATTTTTCCAAAGTATTATTTCATATGGTATTTTATTGTGGGGTAATAGCAGCCATGTTAATGACATTTTGTTGTTGCAAAAGAAGGCGATTCGTGTTATTACTGACTCACACAATTTAGAACACTGCAAACCATTATTTGTTAAGTTAAAATGTTTAACAGTAATAAATTTGTATATATATACAATGTGTTACAATATACAAGACATAATATCTCAAAGCAAATTATGAGACAAGAAATTCACACTTATAATACTAGAAATAAAAATAAAATTGATGTTCCTTTCAACAGATTGTCAAAATCAATAAATAGTCATGATGTATTGGGTTTGAAATTATATAACAGACTACCATGTGAAATAACTGACCTTCCTGAGAACCTATTTAAAAAAAAGATACACAATTTACTCGCAGAATTACCTTTTTATTCAATAGAAGAGTTCTTTGATCATGACTTTTAAAATATATGGTTTTATTGGCAACGCATTGTATATTTAGAATTCGGCAGTAAGCTGTTATTTATTTTTATGTAATATGTTTATTTAGTTGTAAATTTGTATTGTTCCGTATTCCTACATTATGTTGTATTATTCAATTCAGATTCCAAATAGTTTTTTAATTAGCATAATACGTGTTGGTACATATACAGTACAAGTAAACGTCACACAACACAAATTTATTACAATATAAGCACAAAATGCACAAATATACTACAATACAAGCACAAAATGCACAAATATTATGGTGATCGATTTCGGTGAACCACGCTCACCTTCCTCAGACCAGAGGGATTCACAAAAGAATCATTCTTTTGTGAATCCCTCTGGTCTGAGGAAGGTGAGCGTGGTTCACCGAAATCGATCACCATAATATTTGTGCATTTTGTGCTTGTATTGTAGTATATTTGTGCATTTTGTGCTTATATTGTAATAAATTTGTGTTGTGTGACGTTTACTTGTACTGTATTCAGATTCCATATTTTTTGAATACATCAGGTAGGACTAGTAAATATATTTCACTGTATGTTTATTATGTAGTATTTGTATATTGTTTGTTTGACTTTGTCTATTGCTGATGTAGCCTAATGACAATAAATAATTTTATTTATTTATTTATTTAAATAATTGTTAATAATGAATTATAATTGAATGGAACATCTTTGAATGAGATCAAATTACTGTCTGCATCAACTAAATTAATTTTATATCACAACTTAGGCACAATGATCTATTAACTAACTATGATAATGTGTTTTTTTTTACAGCATACACTATTCTAATACGTTGTAATATATTATCATGAAATTACTATCCACCTGTTATAAATGGTATTAAAAGTATTTTTATTAAATGCTGGTTGCAGGCAGTACATTTTATATAAAACTTTATAATATAGCTAGTTGCAATATAACGTATGATCGTTATTTACACTTTATTAAGGGTTTTTTTTATTTTAAAATAAAATTGACAATGAAAATTAGTGAAATAGAAAATTACCTACCAAAGGTCTTCTTAATTTTACTAAAGCTATAGGAAGATTATGGAGAGACATATTTGCAAAGCTGCACGCCAATCGTCAATGTATGTGTAGATATGAATTTCGAATGAGTGTGATGAGTGTAGATGAGTGAATGTAGTCATTGTTACAAACTAAGACAGACTGTTCCTTAGAAAGTGTCATTAACTAATAGCTCAATGACAAACAAACAGCTGTGGTTATCAGCTGAACCCCTTTAAAATTTGTATCGACTCTGATTGGGATTGAATTGAGAACCTTTAGCTTATGAGGTAATTGGTAGCTTTAACGAACTACGCTACCGACCAATATCATCTTCAGTCAGAATAGATTCATGTGACAGTTACAAAATTTCCATATTTCAGCTCACATTTACTAGTAATATTATGTTACTTGACAAAAAACGCTTATCGATACATTTTTCAGATTTTGCAACTGAAAATGTTCAACAGCTAATTTTCAGAAATACTGAAATATTTCTTTCAGTAGATAAACACAAGTTCAACTTCTAAATAAAAACCAAGAGTAAGGTTTACAGATTATAAGTTACGGGCTTTGCGTCATCTTTATATTAGTAAATATCTTTAAAAGCAATAAAGTGCAAACTGGTTAAGCTTCAGTATAACATCTAATTATCCCTAAATTTGGTTTGAATTTCCAGATTCTTACAGAAACTCATTGTTTAAGAATTAATCTTAATCCATTTAAACAATTTTCTTAAAAACCACAAGAGCTAAAAACAACAATATCATGAGTGATATAATTTTGTATTAACAATATTATATTAAACAGTTTTAACAATATTATATTAAACAGTTATAACATTATATGTAAATAGTTACTTTTAAAAGTGTAGAATGATAATAAACAATTTAACTGACACTTAACACAACTTGTTTCATTGGTTGTACTAATAAAAAGTGTTAGCCCAATTATAAATAGAAATAAATGAATATAATATGTGGCTGTCAACATATCAGATTTAATAAGTATTAACAAACACCATTTATTAAATGTATCTGCAATACAATAAATAATACAAAAATGAAACAGGTAATTCTATTGGTCACCACATTATATATGAACGAATACATAAAAAATATATAAAAAACTATTCAGTAGGCAAGATATTTGTATAAATCACTTAAAAGTGCATGTCGCACCAAAATATCTTTTTAATTATTAAATAATTTAGATATCTTAACTGAGGCGTTGTAATATAAAGACAGAAAAAAAATAATAAGTATAAAACAAGTTTGAGTCATAACAGAACTGCCAATGACATAGACTTCCGAGAGCATGTACATGCCCTGACTCAAGCACAGTTGTGGCAGGTAGTACATGCCACATGGCAAAGAGACCAGACGGACCTATCTTTCTGAGAACGTTGCCGAATGATTTTCTAGAGTTGTATTCTACTGGAATTGAGGATGCACAAACATAAGTTGATAAGGCCAAGT
This sequence comes from Stictocephala bisonia, assembly GCA_035578905.1. Lineage (NCBI taxonomy): Eukaryota > Metazoa > Arthropoda > Insecta > Hemiptera > Membracidae > Stictocephala > Stictocephala bisonia. The sequence goes on along the minus strand of JAQJVL010000241.1, from coordinate 1,252,014 downwards.
GGAAACCATATTTAAAGGACAGACAACGATAACACTTCCACACGCCGTAGACTGTTGGGGGGTTTCTATGAAGAGATTTTGAACTGTTTTAGTTAACTACTGTGATATTTCTTAGTATAATTCACTAAATTTCAGTTATGAGGCTATTTTAACTTTCTTTCAGCCTAATTTTGTTTAAATATCCTATGGATTTATCTTTTCATTCATAAATCATTTCCATTTCAAAGTTTTAAATTAACCATTGGTACCTTTAAAATGTAGAGTATTAAATTATTAAAGCTTGATGAGTCTCTTTTTTCTTATGAGTTGACTGATTTTTATTTTGTTATTAAATGATTTTTAAAATTCTATCTACGCCACCAGCATTTTTACTTCGTTTGTTGTTAGGGGACAACGGTCCAAACGCCGCAAGAAAATTTCTAAGTGGACCTCCCGGGATTTGAACTCGTGCCCTTTGCATATGATGCAGACGTGCCAACCACTAAGCTAGCGAGAAGCCCAAGAGATTATTAGAACGTTGATAAAATATAAGAAAGTAGTTGGCCTTGTTAATGGACTAGTGAGGTAGCGCAAATTCCAAGGAAGGAAATGACCCTTTGCTCTTTATGTAATAATGAATTGAGGAATAAAATAATGTAACAATAGATTTTGTCAGTTTTCATGAAAAAGATCAGAATAGATATATATAAAAAAATCCATGTAGGCATTTGAGCGTAGCTTAATTAATTAGCTTTAAATTCACGATCTCCATTAGATAATAGACCAATCCAATAACTCAAAAAATATTAGAAGTTTTTAATTTCAATGAGAATGAAAATTATTTAAAAAAAAGAAAAGAACAATGACGCGCCCAGCGTGATCATTATCTCATGCTGTCAAATGAGTGATTAAATTTAGCAACCATGAAGCCCATGAAGGGCAACCTGTAAATGTTTGAAGGTAAAAGATAACGAGGTAAATAGGTCGCTGAAAGGGTGCTTAGATCAGCTGTAGAGATAACACTGTCGATAGATACTAACAGTCGATGCAGGCCATCACATTTAGTGTCGATCGATTCATCGGTTGGCTGGCAACTTAGTGTTGGAGCAGAAATGGCCGAGTTTGTAGCGATCTTTTTCCTTTGCCTTCTTCAGGTAAACTTAACCTTAACAGCCTCTAGAAAGGAATTCAATATGAAACCAGCCCCATTTGAATAGGTCTATAATTTAATTAATTTAAAAATACCATTTCAAACCCGAGTATATTAGTTACATTTAATTCCTGCCAACTGTGATACGACACACTTCACATTTAAAACTATTTTCAAAGTTGTTTTGGAAATTAGTTTACACTTTACGTACTTCTGTATTACATTTATATTAATATCCGATTGATTGTTTTGAGATTAAAAACTCGGTTTGCTGAAATAGATAAAAATGATCTTAAATTAGAAAATAATGAGAGAAATTAAGTTCGAAATCTCAATAGTAAATAATGGTGCAGTCAACATTATTTAAGAAACATTTCATTTGTTCTCTAACACAAGAAATAAACATTTATATAAATATAATTTGCAGGTTGATATTATTGAATTAGTTTTGGTTTGAATAGTTATTTAAATTCATATTTTTAATTTGTGACACTAAAAATGTTTTTTAACAATGATAGTTAAATAATTTACTATGTTAAATTATTTAAGTCTTTAGGCATACTAAGTTTTTAGAGTTACTAACTTTTTAAAAGAGCGTTTCTTTTGTTATATTTTTAAAAGGATACTTAGCGTCTTTTCAAACATTTTGACATCTTCACAGAAAAAACAGTTCAAACTCATTAGTTATTCAGCTACTGATCACTAATTAATTTTCCAAGTTCCCAAGTTAAACTTAGTTTTTGTACAGCTGTTTTTAATCTCGTAAAAGGTAACAAGCTGTGTAGATAAAAATGTTGTCACCAGTTTTAAGTTGATGACCATATTAATAATGTTGTGAATTCTCACTTTTTTTAACTTCACTCACCAGTTTATATGGGCCTACAGGCATGTGCGTGAACTTTATTCAACGAGCGAAGTGCCGACCATTAGCTCAGTTGGATGCGAACCTAGGACCTGACCCTCCTCAGTCAGAAGCCTTAGCCACTGAGCCACCACACCGGATTTTTAATTGATCCCCATTTGATCTCTACTTGGCTAAACCACAGAGAAAAAGTAACAGAGATCCCTTTCTTATCGCACAGCGAACGCAGATGTATACAGATCACAACTAATTATAAATCTGAAGTAATAATTACTATATTTATCCTTCAGCATTTGGGGTGAACAGGGAAGAGACTGACAAGGTGTTGGTCCTTCCATATGCCTGTAAAAATGGAGAAATAACTACTCGAGACACATTTAGCGCACCATTGAATGCGACCTCTGTTTCCTTCTTCTTTGTGGCTAAAGAAAAATCTACTGGTCAAATTTCCTTACACAAACAATTATTTAATCACCCAGTCATACTAAAATCCAAACGCCCTCCAATCTACTTACAAACGGCATTCAGAATGTATTCCCGAGCAATGGATTTGTAACTTATGTCTACAGTCAGAAGACCCAGTCAAAAGGATGGTTTATTTTTAGTAATCGTAAAATATGAAGTGCCCTCTCGGCTCAACTTTAATTACTTTTAACTAGACTTTATAGCTTTCTTAAAAAAAATCACTCCCCCACTGGACATAAGCTTTATTTTCTTTACTCAGGTAAATGCCTTTCCAAAGAATAGTTTTATGCTTGGTCCATTGTGTGAGGTTGTGCGGCGAGTCCTAATGATCTTGTTAGTTTTATGCTTGGTCCATTGTGTGAGGTTGTGTGGCAAGTCAAAATGATCTTGTTAGTTTTATGCTTGGTCCATTGTGTAAGGTTGTGTGGCAAGTCCAAATGATCTTGTTAGTTTTATGCTTGGTCCATTGTGTGAGGTTGTGTGGCAAGTCCAAATGATCTTGTTAGTTTTATGCTTGGTCCATTGTGTGAGGTTGTGTGGCGAGTCCTAATGATCTTGTTAGTTTTGTTCTTAAGCTTTAATTAATACGCTATCTACACAAACAATATTTATTTATTCATTACACTTTTATTTAGTCGTAATTAAATTGAAATGTCATACTGTCATAACGATGTGTCAATGTAACGTAACTGATATATACCAAAATTAGGCCCTATAAAGAAAATCAAGATTCATCCACTATTTAGAATGGCGATTTAAATAGTAAAAAGTGTGTGGAACACTTAATTCTTACATTCTTACATATGAGACGCCGACACAACTTTGTGCGTATTTTGAAAGGCGAATATGAATGGTTTTATGAGTGTAGGATGAGTGTAGATGAGTGTAGTCTGGTTACTAACTGAGTTCAACTGTTCCTCAGAAAGGGCAATTTATTAATAGCCCAACAGCCAGGGCAACTAAGGGACCTACAGCTTTATGTGGAATCCGAACCATGTAGTGATGGTCTGATTTTCAGCTAATTGACAAGTCTGATACTCAGTTGTTATCTCCCCCACACAACATCCGCATAATGATAACCACCCATCATGGACACCCCAGACTTCTCTAGTAGTGTCCACGCCGATAGCAACCACCAAGCGGACGCCATGTCGGTATTAGAGGACCGAGCATCCAACCTATCGCCTACAATCTCCCAAACACTTTGTTCCCATGTAGCTGGGTTCATACAGCACTGCGCCACCAGTGCCGGCATGTGGTTATAATATTACAAATATTTCATTTAAATTTTATTTGACTTTATATTTTTTATCGATTTTATTACTAGCCGACAGCCCTTGCCTCACTACGGGGTGGTTGTCTACGCTTGCTTATCCTTCCCTGCGTGGTTTTATCTAAACCATTACATTTTACGAAAGCTCAGCCTGCTGTCGTCCTCCTATAATACATATCATAGTGAACACTAAATTAGCCAAGCCTTTGTGTCATGTTTATGCTTGTATCAGCTGTTTGAAATATATTATTAAATTGAAATAACACCAATACTGATCCTTTGGAATAAATAAAACGTTGAGAGGCTGATTATAGACCTTAGGAGTGGAATTTGAAGAAATTATTTCTCAATGGTCTCTAAGATACAAAACAACTTCTTTCCAAATTTCACTTAAGTATGTTCTGTGGTTCCGGACATTTCGCGATGAGTGTAAAGCTTGTTTTGTTATTTATTTTTTTATGTAATGTGTATTTTTGAACGATCCAATAACATTTATATCGATAACCACAACAATATTGCCAGCGTGATGGCTCAGTGGCTAAGGCTTCGGTCTGCGGAGGGTAAGGTCCAAGGTTCGAATCCCCAACTGAGCTAACGGTCGGTACTTAACTCGTTGACTAAGTTCACGCACAGGTCTGCAGGCCCACATGAACTGGCGAGTGCAGTTTTAAATAATCTTATATATTAATGGATTAATTTTGATTTTAATATAAATCAATACGTTGATTTCAAATACATTTTTTCAATCTTTAAACGCCAGAAGAATTTTTCACTGAATAATCCATCCAATCGCTGTTACAGGACAATGGTCCAAACTCATCATTTAGTCGGACCTACCGGGGTTTGAACCAGTGAACCCCTGTATGAAGTCAAGTGCTAACCTCTATAAACGACTATTTACTTATCACTCATGACTCAATGTGATTGTTAGGTTTTATTCTGTATGTATATGTAAATCCATACTGACAACAGTTCATTGTTCCACTATCCCATGACTAGATCCAATAACTCTAAACAACCCAATATTGTTGCACCGAGGGATGACGTGTGGCGTCAACAGAGATACTATCGTTCACAGTTCTTTGAACCCATATAATGGGCAACACCACACTGTGTATTTATTTATCAATCTGCTTCATCAAATATAATACTAACATTTATTATTTAACTTCGTTTTAAATGCAGAAATATAGTGATGCAGTATCTGGAGTAAATGAACAATCACGTATATAAAGAATTTGCGTGTTTTTTTTCTATATACATTAATTTATTAACGATCTCATATTCATGTTACACTGACCGGTTGGTTAAAAGGATGTGGTGTTGTTCAAGAAGTAACTGGTAGCGAATGGAAATGTTATAACATTTTCATTGTTAAAACAAGGTATAAACTGTCATACATATGGGTCTAACACGAAAAAAAAAATAGATTTATAAACGGGAAATAATGTTATAATTGTTGCACCTTTTAAAGAACAGTTAGTGGTGAGCTGTCATTCCGTATCTCGGCAGTAATTTGTATCGTGTAAAATCTTATAAAACTAACGACGTGTTTACAGATCGTGTTTACAGGTTGGGCGCCGTGACTACTAAAATAGTCCATATGATATTTACGTGTATATATAAATCAGTATTTTCTAACATTAGAGTCAGTTTGATACAAAGGAATGAAGAGTAAAAGATTTGTAATGTACATTTTGAATATTCATTTCATAACATGTAAAATGTTAAATGATGTAGAATTTTTTCTAAAATACTGCATATTTTTGGTCAAACACAGTTATTTGGATTAAACAGTTTCCACCTTTAACATATCTGTTAATATGAAGTTTAATACAATTTGACAGGCTATTAAATTGAGCCTGAAACTATGGCGTCAGTCACAAAGTACTCTATTATGAACTATATCAGATGGGTAATGTAGGCCAGTAGGTAATTGCAACATCGATCAGTCTGCGATGTTAATTATTAAATACATTGATTACTCTGACATATACGTACAGACAGGTTAAGTGTAAAACGAGAACAGTTATTAATTTAATTTTGTAAAACTCAAATATTTTATCGTGTGTAAATCCATTTAATAATATATTTGTCTACTTGTTGAATAGTATCTGAAATAAACTGTTCATTCAGTAGTGTATTCAGTTGCCAACGAAAAAAGTCACAATACCCTCAAATCTCAAACCAATTTTAATCAAATAAAAAAATTATAACCAACCAATTATCACTGCTCTTATGTTGCTTCTGATTTGAAATGGACCCCTTCTACGTGTATTTACAAGTTCAGTGGTGCCTGCAGATCGTCACATGACTAGGAAGTTGTTATGGATTTTGGAGGATCATTGTGTGTTCTAGAAGATTCACTATCTCCTGATGGACGAGTGTGCATCGTGGAAGTCCAGAAGTACCTGATGATTCACTGGGTGTCCTAGAAATGCAGAAGCATCTGGTGGACCACTGTGTCCGAAAAGTTCAGTAGCACCAGGAAGATTTTTTTGTTTCCTAGAAATTCGGTAGTGCTTGTTGGAGCACTGTATCCAATCAATTGAAAACAATCTGGTGAATCACTGTGCACAAAAGATTCAGTAGCGTCAGGTGGATTACTGTGTTTACTAGACATTCTTTAGTGCTTGGTAGATCACTCTTTCCTAAAAATTCAGTAGCTCTTAATAGATTACTGTTTTCTAGGAGTTCAGTAGCATCTAGTGGAGAGTAATCTAGTGGATTACTCTATTCCCTTGAAGTTCAATAGGGCCTTCTGAACGCTTGGTAGATAATTGTTTCCTAGAGATCTAGTGCTTGGTAGTTCACTGTTTTATAGGAGTTCAGTAGACTCTGGTGGATAACTATGTGTCCTAGAAATTGAGAGGCATCAGATGAAACATTGCGAATCGTAAGAGCCGGTGCATTACTGTATATTCTGGAAACTCAGATTGATCACTATGTCTCCTAAAAGTTCAGTAGTTCAAAATAGGATTCTACGAATGCTAGAAATGCTTGCTCAGTTTGTTACTTTATATTACGAAGTCCATATTGGGGGCTGGTGGCCGAATGGCTACTTGTATTTTTACTTTATTGCCTGAATAAATCATTATTTCGTTTAAGGTCTTAGTGGCTATTCCCATCGGTGCTCAAGGTCCCAGGTTTGATTCCCAGGATAGCCTACGAAAACAATTCTATGTTAAGTCTCCCGTTCATTAACCCAGTTTCGTGAGGCAATCGGGAAGCTACAACTTCAGTAGCGAAAAAAAGACAACCGCTTTAACTAACAGCGTTAGGTAAAAAAACACCGCCCATCCGCATGTCCCATTCACGCAATATTTGAATTACTATTAAATCACACACTAACAATTTGTTAAATTTTAAATTTATTATATCGTATAATACAAATGGACCGTTATAAAAAGTTACTAATCACAAAAAGGCAATATATGCTAACATTTATCTTTTAATATACACGTATAATTTTTCATCGAAAAAAAACACTGAATATAATGAGTAAAGCAAAGCATTAACAACTTTTGTCACTATTACGTAGTAAAATATAAGGTCATGTTGACTAGAATATTTCACCTCTTAACCCTTGGGGCACGTTTTCCATCTGTGCAAATATGTTACAGATATTGTACTACCCGATTGGATTCACAGTTGCGTCAAGATTGAAAAATAAATAAAATATGAAATACCCCAGTGGTAACTGAATGTTGAACTACTGGGTTCTTGACCGTGCTTTGACGTACAAAGTGGAAAGTTTCATCAGGAACACACGGTTTTATCATCTAATAGGTTGCTGTTATATAAAATCTACAATCTTAGTCACTTGAACTGATCTTCACTTTTACTGAACATTACAGACGATATTTTTTATATATCGATTTAACAGGAATACAAAAATATTAGCCTTCATAAACAGGAAATAATTTTATGATTAAGGTCGAGCCTGTCAGAGGACAGTTAGTGGTGGGCTAATGCCAGTCTGCCTGAACGGAACATCAAACCCCCCTTCCACGATCTCATTAAAGTTTCATTATTCAAACCTTTCTATTGTGAGCAGCAGTGAAGAATAAAAGGCCTCCGTAATGATAATTGGCGATCAATGAGGCGTTGATTTATTAATCAAACGTTTTATTGCCATTACATCGCATATTTTTAATATAAAAATATATATTTGATGAAATTACTGTATATTATATTTATTTATTTAATATTTATGTAATTTCATACTCCTATTTTAATCGTACGTTGCCAACCCCTATTTTTTACAAGCTAAACCAAGAAGGGTAATTGAGTTACCCCACATGTTTTTAATTCTTATTTACTTTATTACACAAGGAGAACAACGATATAAATGTAATATTAAACGGGGGTTATTTGTAAAATAAACACATAATTCATTTATAATAAATATGAAGTGACAAAAAATATTCAAATGATAAGAAATTGCAAATTTATGACATTTTTAACAGATTGTCTGTAACATTTGTTCCTGACACTCAAGGTAATTTACAATCATCTCCTTACTGAGATGTTCAATGCAAACAGGTTTTCTGCATAAAAAACACACAAGTCTAGTTTTCCTAAAATTTTTTTCTAGCACGAAAAAAGCCAAAGTAATCAAGCTTACTTGTGACTAAATCAGTTTTTGCCCCCTACCCTATAAATTAATGTTATGCCAAAATAGGTATTTATGAACAAATACAAGAAGTTTAGTGCTAATATAAAATATCAACATTACAATAATTAGGATTCTTTAGGCTTTGGGGTAACTCGGTAATAGACTCGTTTAAAAAAAGCTAAAAATAGCTTCAAGTTTATATAAGAAAATATATATTTTATTTAATAACGTTTAGTTATAGAAGAAGATTTAGTAGTCCTAAACACACCATTTGTAAAGCTGTTAAGAGTTTATTAAAGTATCGTACGTCTTATTTTAACATTGGTTTCTTTTTAAATAAATAACATATTAAAATATATAAAGTTCAACTTAAAGTAGTATATTATTTTTATTTACGATTGAGTACTCACCAAAAGTGAACACTATGATCCTATCTCACCAATTGTTAAATTACTTTTTAACCTGACAATTTTCTTTTCAAATAAACTTCTGAAAAGGTACATGATAATTTGGACATGTAACATTTCTTATAAGAAATTTTTGTCGTACAAATATTACATCGACTTTTTTGTTTTGGATTTTTTTGCTGTCTTGATAGTTATTTTCAAATAAATTGTTTTATTTTTCTTGATTACGTCTTGAATTGTTTCAGCATGTAATGTACTTTTAATATAGATATTTTCATAACTCCACCCTTAGTAGCCATTAATTTATTCATTCGATAATCGCAAAATCAATGCAGGCATTTGTAAATTTGAATTACGAAATCGATTCAAATTCTGATGGAACCAGTTTTTAAATGATTTTACGATTTACATTGTTGGCAATGATTTAATTCTAGTGTAAAGTTATGTTTTACAATAACATAATTATTCATTAAACACTAAAAGTGTTTGATGTATATCTTTGATAATTTATTTTAGTTCCAAGGCCATGCAAGGGCACAAGAAGAACATCCCGGAATCCAAGAGTTTGACTACAAGACCAGCACCATCGTCCAGGAGGCCAGGTCTCAGGTGATGATCTTAGTTAATCAGCTGATGAACAATGCTTCAATGTTGACCCACTCTGCAGAGGGCAACGCCAGTCAGCTGTTGGCAAACCTGTACAACGATATCAACAAGGGCATATCAGATGCTCAAGTTATGGCTACCCAGGTGAAGATAAATAACCTACAACACAACCTAACACCCCTAAACTGATAATATTTACCCTCACAAAACAGGTAGTATTTATATACTGTATAGGTCTACACATGCAAACACAACTTTTAATGCTGGGAGAAAAATATTATATATTTACGTGAATCCCACAAATATTCGCAAAAAAATATAAAACTTTAATGTACCTAAATTTTGCATCTTCTCAGCTTCTTTTGTTGTTTTTCCGTGGTAATCATAATTTTAATGATAATGATTAGTTATCGCGTTAATAGATTTTCTATCACGTACAAGAAATTGAAAACTTCGTCTTTACTTCGTACAGATAAATAATTTATCTTAAAAGTTTTTATCTTAAAAGTTGAAATGTACAATTATTGGCCAAAACCTTATTGGTTATATTTTTAACTTAATTTTAATATAAGTTTGTTAAAATTGATGTATGAAATTTGTGTTTTTATTTCTAACAAGGTAAATGAAAACGTGGATTTAGTTCAGGTATATTTTGAGATTTATTGCAATTAGGTGTGTAAAAACAAAAGATTGCATAGTTAAAACATATATTTTAGCATAAATCATATACAAAACATGCTTAGTACAGTGCTTTGAACGTTTACCTCGTGTTTTTGAATTACAATAAAATATTATTATTTCAACTATCAAGCAAATAAAACGGTTGATATTCTTCGACTAGCTATTTGATCTATAAGAGTTTGGGTGAGAAAATTCAACTCTAAAGAGAAACAAATAAGTAACCAGACATAGTTTGAAAAACTAATTAAATGTATAGGAGTTACAAAACTTAATAAATATTAAGATATTACGTTTGGACGACTTTACGATAACAGAGAATTTTATAGTAGAAAAAAGAAGTAGAATATAATAATACTATTTTATTGTACTGAAAACTAACTAGACCTTTTTTTGATATCGATAAACATAATATTTTTAACTTTCTAGATTGGCAACACCTTTCAAGCCAACTTTACCAAAAAGGCTGAGCAGATAATGGCTAAGGCTGCAGCGATCTATACAAAAGTGGAGAACTCTCTCCGGGACTCCAATAACCGGATGGACAAGGCAGTGAGGCGCATTCTCAACACCACCGAGGTCGAGATTGCCAAGGCGCTGTCTTCCGCCAGGGCCGTCCTCACAGGGATGGACACTAACTCGTCTGTGACGGAGGGGACCGCTGGGAATAACGCCCCGACCACATAAAATAACGTGACACGGCTCTACACCACTCTGGTAACACTGTACTTGGCATTCATTGAGTCGGCCTGGTTGGACGACTAACTCGTCTTGAATCCAATCACAGTATAATGTAAACGCACAGTAGCGAAGCTAAGCCGTTTCACTTGCCAACCAAACGACGCTAGCGATCCTAGCGGTAGTGTAGCACACAACTGGCGTGGTAAGCTCTGCGATACGACCGCTAGGGTCGCTAGCACCGAGCAGTTGGCATTTTCCTCGTAAATAAGCTTCGCTACTGTGTTGTTTTATACTGTGGACCACGAATGTCATGTGGTGGTTTACCCAAGTGCGGAATAGGCAGAGTGACGTAGAGTCAACATTGGTAAACATGTCCACTGCTAGCCAGTGTATTTTCAATGTTAGTTAGCACAACTGACTTAGGTTACATATACTACACGTAGCTATGATATTCACGTAACATTAGTGCTTTTAGCACTTAGAATACCACAGAATTGATTTTATGACCTTAAAATAACATTTAGAGACCATGTATAGCGTATGATAAAATGTACAATAAATATCGATTAAACTGCTGTACACATACATATATAGTATGCAGTTTTCCTATTAATAAATCAGATTACGGTTGGTTACAAATATTACATCATCCACTAGTTCAACAATAGTTTAAACAAAAGAAACTCTACAGATATTATTTAAAATAATTAAAATCAACTTACGAAAATACTAAAATATTGTTTTAATTAAGCCTTTTCCTTAAAAAAATGAATAAATATATATAACAAAGGAGATAAATATATATTTCCAAGTTTGTGTTTGTTTTAAGTAGCAATGCCAATATTCGTATCGAGGAAGGTAAGTGTAGGATAAACAAAAACGTGTTGTGATTCCTCGAATCTTGAGCATTTTATAAAAATACTAAATTAATACGTATTTAGAATAAATATGAACGTAGAATAGTTCAAGTTCTCCGAACAGTGAACAGCATTAACCAAAAGCCGGGGAAGACTTCATAAAAACGCACAATAAAAAGATAAAGCATTCAGCCATTTATCTACATAACCGTAAACACCTCAGGGTAATAAAGAACGCGAAATGAAATCTGTCTTTATCAGTGGAAGATAAGGACTAAAGATGTCCTCTGCAACATCTTTTTTGCAGTTTAGCTAAGTGTACTTAGTAAATGTTATATTGTTGTTTCTATGACTATAATACGATCACTCTATTCAGCATGGTTTCGTTTTTATTTAAAACATTTTTTAGTGTTATTTATAGAGCTATGTAAATGCTTATTAGATAAGTTACAAAATGAGCTAACACATTTGATTATACGGTAACATAGTCTTAATGTAGTTTTTAGATCTATAATCTGAAAGCTACACCTGGTATAAATTTATACTTGGGCTCATTAAATATGATTATAGGCTTTTAATAAGGTTATTTCTCGTGTATGGAAGATCATTCAGCAGTAGCAGTAGCTTTGAATACTATTAATATACTAAAAGCTCTCTTTTAAAATATAAAAGAAGGAAATATAGGTTTTACAAGCTTGTCCGTACTGAAGGAGAGCGATGCCGTACAGATTTGTCAGTGCTGCTTATTAAGACGTTTTGGTCAGTAAGGGCACTCTACAGTGATTCAAGAATGACCTGTATAAGAAATGAAATTGTTATTTTTAGTTAACGATTGCGATTGCATTATAAAATACCACGCGTGAACTCAATTAACTTTTTCAATACAACTATTCTCTTCCTCTCCAAGACAAAGATAATCATTTTACAGGTAAACAATGATAATAAAAATGTAAGGTGTCATTATAGGTATATACAAGCAGAAATATTTAGTATACACAGACACTCCAATAAAAATAAAAGTATCACAGTGAAGGAATAAACAGAGGACGCTTACAACAGTGCGCTGAATGGGTGTCGATTAAGGAAATTAGGGTGTGGGGTAGTTTGTTCTCCACTTCCCCAAGCGAATCGTTGACAGTCCTTTCTCTTTCCCCCTCCAACCCCTAAAGGATTATCCCGTTAATTATAACTACAATTTTAAAAAGATGTTTATTAGTTGTAATTCAATTACTGGCGGTCATAAGAAGCGAACTCTGTTTTTATTTCTCAGTGGCAGTAGTAAACATAATCATTTGAGTGGTTGATTACACGAAAAGCTACGAATCATTGATTGTTACGGGTGATTACATTCCAACCGTTGGACTGGTATTGACAAAGGAAACTATTATTCTTCTCAGTAAATCAATCAACATGCACGTCTACAGCATACAAGACCAACATGTTTACACATGTCTTACTGATAAAGTAAAACAAAAATAGGACTCAAAAAAGACAGTAATGTATGATTTTAACAAACATTTGGACTTGTTTAAGCTAGTTTTGAGGTTTAACTTATTTATCTTCGTCAAAATATTGTTGTATTTTTCAAATGGTTCGCAAAACATTAACTTTAACTAAAACTACATATAAAAGATTTCATCATAATATTAACAAAAAAAGATAATAACCTATTTTACTTCATAATTTTAGTGTAGTTTATTTGTTCAATAAGAGACACTATCACTTCTTCCTCTATATTTCTCTGTAGACTCATATATAAAAAGAAAAAGTGTGGATTTCACTTATCTAACCACCCTTTACTGGTCTTGCGATTTTTACGTCCAAAGCTTTCAATAGAAGAAATGGTCACTAATATGTTCCCTAGTTTTCCCTGTACTTCAAACTGTGGGCCTTACTTATTTATATAACTAGTTATATGAGTAGAACGTTTGTGAATGATGTAATATTATGTAAACAACAATTGGGTGGGACAGTGAGTGATCTACCTATAATCTTTAGCGTATATAGGGGTTCCAGCAGCAGAGGGGAATCTTTCCACCGCTGAGCTACCTTACTTCACGGGATCGACTAACTTCCGCAACAGTGTTTAGTTGAAAAAATAACTGTAATTAACTCTACAAGTGTGTTTAATTACTATTTATTGTTTAAACTATTATCCATTGTGTTATTGTTATTTATTTCTCACCGCCACTGTAACTCTTCTTGTAATGTTTACAGATAAAGCTACCACTAGAAGAAATATTATAATAATATAATAATTAATTATTTGATTTAATAGTTCTAAGCTTGATTCGTTGGTGTTAATCAAACCAACCTAAGGTCTCTGCTGCTGATGACGTAATGGGTGGGGCTTGCTAATGCACCACCAGCACGCGATATTTTGTCATCGTGGTCACTATGAACATTTTAATTGGAATTAAACAGTGGGGAAAGAGTAGTTCTCTGTCTCACTTCCACCACTCTGTAAAGTACATTCGCTCCAGAGTGTTTAGTAGGTCGTTTTATAAGCGGCCTATTTATAACTATGCATTCCTATTTCTTTTAAGTAATATAATGTCATTATTTACAAATTATTTTTTACAACTTCAATCAAAGAATCACCTTAATAATCAGTAGACTAATTTGTTAAGTTAACAAATTTGAATTTATAATAACTACTAATAATGAAAAAGCTTTTACTAAAATACTTTTACTAAAATAGCTCGTCAATATAGTATGTTTTTAGGATGCAATTAATAACATATTTGTGGGAAAATAACAACTAAATTTTCAAAGGGCATTTAAAATGTTACATAAAAAGTTTTTATTAATTAAATATTTCCCAAAAGGAAACATTAGGTTAGTTTAATTGATCTAAAACTATTACAGCTTCCATTAATATATATTTAACCTGGTTACTGTGTGAATCTAAGTTATGCCACATCAAAGGTGGGAATGGTCCACTATATTTGCCGGCACTAAATGTATTTGCCTTGCAAATTGGAGTAATGTTAACTTAATAAGCACACTTCTCGGTACAAATTTCATTAATAGTGGGAAAATATGAAAAGTTTATTTAGCAGCGTGTTTGATTACTTCTGCTCACTATTTCAACGATTATTACTAATGGGTATGTATTATTATAATATACTAAAATACCAATTACTTTAGGTGTTAAACAGCTCTCTCTAAATAAAAATACAACACACGTATTATTTTATGCACACTGAAAAATTTATAAAAAATGTAAAAAATGCCATATTTAAAAAATAAAATATAGTTAGATTATTGCTTATAAAACCATTTTTACAAAAAAATGTGAAGCTTTAATTTAAACTATCTAACGTAAAACAAACATTAAGCCGATTTATATTCGTCAATGGTCTGAAATAATGTTTTAAGAGAAGAAAAAATAACTGTAAAACCGAATAAATGAAATAACTTAAAAAAAAACTATTCTCAAACAATAAATTAATTTTTAGGGTATTCAGATTTTTTAATAATGGTATGCAAAACGATCTGTTTTTGTGTGGATATTTGAGGGAATGTGATTTCTGTCCAATCAGTAATGCTTTAGTACAATTAATTTAGATATACTATACACAATGTTTTAAGATTAGATATTATTTATATAAACAAAAATACTCTTTAAATATGATTTATACGTTTTATACAAGCATTGTTTTAATCTCTAAGAACTGATATTTTTATATGACTCATATAAGTGAGTTTATAAGATTGTATCCATAAAAAGTTCGAAATTAAATTAATGTCGCAAGAATTTAAAAAAACGTGACACATCAGTATAAGAAACGAAACTCTCGGACAGAAGTATTTTCCCGAGGAAGTTAAGCACTGATCAACGTACACTCCCAGTTAATTATTACTTGTAAGACATTTAGGATGTAAAATATTTACTTTTAGGTATCGTATGTATTAAGATATTTAATATTTTTTATTGGTATATTTAATATTTTCAGTTTGGTTGCCACTAAAAAAAATAATACTCTTTGGTATGAGAAAATGAAAAAGTACTGCATCTTAATAAATAAAAATTGTACTAGTATAAAAGTGCATTTTAAAATAATTAAAGCCTAGTATAAAGGCTACATATACTCTGGAAGAGCCGGTGGTCGAGCGGTCTAAGGCGTCAGGACTTGCACCTGAGTTTGAGATAACCCAGGTTCGAATCCTAGCCATGATTCATTATTATTATTATTATGCAGTAGTAAGACGCCGATCGTCAAGATAGGGGTGAATATGAGGTGCGAATCAGTATGATGAGTGTAGACGAACGAGTGTAGTCATTGTTACTTACTAATGTGGACTGTTCCTTAGAAAGAGCTATTTTACTAATAGCCAGGGAAACTAAGGGACCTACAGCTTTACGTAGAATCCGAACCACGTACCGTTGGTCTGATTTTCAGCTAACTGATAAGCCCAATATTCAATTATCTTACCTTCACAACATCTGAACCTTGACTACCATCCAACATGGACACTCTAGACTTCTCTAGTAAATATTTTCTTGGTTTAGTTAAACCATTGATTTTATACACAAATAGATTTCCCATCCAATGTTAAATTTTGAGTCTCAAAATATCAGCTGTTTTTGTGGTCCATTGTGGAGCGCTAGTGTAGTTCCATGTAAATGTAATGCAGTTTAAACCAGCTGTAGTTGCGGGCCACACTAACTAACAAAATTACAGGCACAAGTATTCCTACTAGATGGTTTATCTATTGTAGGTGTATATAATCAAGGGTTAAACCTAGTAGAAACATTTTTTGAATCACACGAACTAAATTGTGATAAATATTGATTTACATATGTATGAATCAATGAATGTGCTAATGTACAACTGAGTAATTTATAAAGGAAGACAGGTTTTACATAATAAAAGCCAATTGACTTTAGATACATCTTGTTTAATTAAGCCAATTGACTTTAGATACATCTTGTTTAATTAAGCCAATTGACTTTAGATACATCTTGTTTAATTAAGCCAATTGACTTTAGATACATCTTGTTTAGTTAAGCCAATTGACTTTAGATACATCTTGTTTAGTTAAGCCAATTGACTTTAGATACATCTTGTTTAGTTAAGCCAATTGACTTTAGATACATCTTGTTTAGTTAAGCCAATTGACTTTAGATACATCTTGTTTAGTTAAGCCAATTGACTTTAGATACATCTTGTTTAGTTAAGCCAATTGACTTTAGATACATCTTGTTTAGTTAAGCCAATTGACTTTAGATACATCTTGTTTAATTAAGCCAATTGACTTTAGATACATCTTGTTTAGTTAAGCCAATTGACTTTAGATACATCTTGTTTAGTTAAGCCAATTGACTTTAGATACATCTTGCTTAGTTAAGCCAATTGACTTTAGATACATCTTGTTTAGTTAAGCCAATTGACTTTAGATACATCTTGTTTAATTAAGCCAATTGACTTTAGATACATCTTGTTTAGTTAAGCCAATTGACTTTAGATACATCTTGTTTAGTTAAGCCAATGACTAGTCATTAATTAAGCCAATGACTAGTCATTGATTAAGGCAATGACTAGTCATTGATTAAGCCAATGACTAGCCATTGATTAAGGCAATGACTAGTCATTGATTAAGGCAATGACTAGTCATTGATTAAGCCAATGACTAGTCATTGATTAAGCCAATGACTAGTCATTGATTAAGGCAATGACTAGTCATTGATTAAGCTGAGAACTTTAAACCACATTTTATTTGCCTTCATATAATAAAAATAATCACGATTGTACAAAGGTAATTTTAGTTGAATTCTTTATTTTAAACTACAATTCTATTTAAAGCAGTATTTTAATATTATGTGAGTCCTGATATAAAATATTTATTTACCAAACAATTTGATGTTGAAAAGTATAAATATTATAGACAGAAAGTGTCATCAGTATTACACGTGTCATCCCCGTCTTTATCCACCCTTCGGCGTGACTTTGTCAAGCAAAGTAATTACTTTTGTTAAAAGGTGTTTGCTGATCACTAAAAGCGAAAATACAACCATTCTTCAGAAATGGGATTAATTTATGTTTGTATGTATTGTATGCAAGTGGATTGGCTACTAACAAATTTCTCAAAATACGCACATTAAAACTTCAATGACAGTTAAGATAGATAAGTGCAGTAGTTATTTTTATAAGTTCATGTTTAAGTATTCGTAGATTTCAAACGAGATTGTTCATCATTTATGGACGAACATGAGGAGTGTGTTAGCATGATGAGTGTAAATAAATGAGTGAACTCATTGTTACTATCTAAGGTTGACCGTTCCTTAGAAAGAACCATTTATTAATAGCACAATAGCCAGGGAAACTATGTTTTTTACAGCTTTAAGTGGAATCCGAACCAAGTAATGTTGGTCTGTTTTCAGCTAACTGACTAGCCTTATACTCATTAATCTCTATTAAAATGTTACTTACTGAAATTTATGTGAAGAAATAATTATTTCAGTTCATACAACCACTTTTAAACTGTTGGAAGAAGACAATCTTGCTTTTGGTTTTTTATTTCTTGCTTCATTGACAAAGTTTGTAAGTAAGTTTTGGAGTGAATTACCTACATGAGTGTAAATAATTAATCTAATTTCACAATATGGTGTGATATATTCAAAACATGATGTAAGGGATATATCTATTACATAGTGTATAAAATAAAATATAACATATACACAACAAATAATATATACTGTATAGTTAATTAAGACATACTTTGTTCCAATCTATCACAAGCACCAAAAATAACTACGAATTTTACCAATATCACACCTTTTAGTGGAAACTCATTCATATAAGAAACACAAGTCGATTTATATAACAAGTCGATTTTGTTATGAACAAAACTGTTAACTAGAATACATATTTCTAAATTTTTTTGTCTTTACAGAAAGTATTTGGAACCATCGTATACAATCGTAAATAAATAATAACTGATGGTTTTTATTATTTATTTTTTTAATTTAAATTCTGTTTTCTATTACTAATTAGTATAATTGATTTTTAAAATTTATTAAAATAATTACTAGCAAGTTTTTTCAAAATTTTGTTAGTACTTTTTTTAATTTTTTTGTGTTAATTATTTATGACTGATGAACATATGAGCCTACGCACAGGCTTTAATGCCCATGTAGGCTTATGTCCTTGCTCAATATTTCTTTATATTGGTTTTATTTATTTTCTTATATGTATTATATTTATATTATTTTTGTGCATCAAATTGTAAATAAAAACATTCATTAATTTATTCAAATAATAAGTAGACTTACAATTAAAAACACACAGTGAAACAGAATTATAGAAGTACTTTAAAACAATATTTCTTTTAAAATTGTATATTTATTTTTGTCATTAATAATAATAAAATATGGCTTGATTAAATATAAAGATTTATTACAAACTTAAAGTAAACAGCTTAAAAAAACAAAAAGTTATATAGAAATGTTATTTAAAAACAAATTACTCCTTAACAGAAATATAATATGGGTTTTGATATTATATTTATTTGTCTCCGTTCCAGTTATTTTCGACGTAAGACTTTAATCAAGTAATTTTATGCAGTTTTATTAATTGGAAGTCCAGAGAGCAAGCCTTGATTGGTGAATACAACTAAAACGTTAACGATTTGTCCTATTTGTCCTATTTGTCCTATTTGTCCTATTTGTCCTATTTGTCCTATTTGTCCTATTTGTCCTATTTGTCCTATTTGTCCTATTTGTCCTATTTGTCCTATTTGTCCTATTTGTCCTATTTGTCCTATTTGTCCTATTTGTCCTATTTGTCCTATTTGTCCTATTTGTCCTATTTGTCCTATTTGTCCTATTTGTCCTATTTGTCCTATTTGTCCTATTTGTCCTATTTGTCCTATTTTCGGTTATAAGTTCATCACACTTATCTAATAAAATGGCTACCTTTTGTAAATTCATTAGACCTCCTTAAGGGATAACAAAATGAGCGATTTTAAATGAAATTGTAAAGGAAGATCATTTACAACGAAAAACCTCCTGAAATTAGTTAATATTATTTATACTGTCTAATATAACAATACAAAAGGTAAAGTGGGTAGTTACCCTCTGAAGCAAGAGAGACTCTACTTAGAGGGAAAACCATTTCTACCACATAGTTGTGACATTGGAATTGTTTTCCACTACCAATATTGTCTTACTGTCTGATCCACCCCAGTTGCTGATGCATGCATGTGTTCAGCGTTTGTTGAGTTTCCAATTGGTAGACTGCTACAATTCAAAATTGTTTGCCCAAGTCAATTTGAGATATATCAGTTGTTTCATTCGTGGAAGTTCAGTACAACAATCTACCATTTAACTGTTTATATTGCTTTACGTTTCGGCTTGACGTTTTTCAATAAATATAGCATTTAATATGGACATTATTTGATTGTAGATTAATAATTAATTAAAATATCTATATTAAAATAGTGTCAAATTATAAATCACGTCACAATAATAACTTGTTTATAAAAATACATAAAAAAGAAATACTGGATTACTTAAGTGGTAAATAGTTTGAGTTCAAAATCTGCGAAGGCATATGCATACGCAACCGGACTGTGGTCTTTTTTTGTTATTTTTTAAAAATATTTTGTATTATAAGTATTGATGTTGGAAATCATGCTGAATGCGTCATAGAAGATACTGCCTTATTTTTTCGTTGTCAATGATTTACTTAAAATAAGAAATTTAATAATGTTTATATAGATACAGACCTCTTTTTTTACGAGATACTAACTTAGTCTAGTATTAGCAGTCACATGCTTGAAGGCCAAAACACATTTATAATCATGGCAAAATTTGATGTAAATATAAAAATACTTGCAAATATTAAGTATGATGAATCGAAATTCAGTTGAAAATGACAGTTATGAACGTCCACTATCAACAATGTGGTAACATCACTAGAAATATAAGTCACACCGTTTCTACAAGTTGAGCGCCTTCAGAAGTAGCCTGGCAATTACCGCAATACATGCATGTATCAGAATCACGAGTTGGCGCCGTCATATTATTTTTAAAAACAATAAGTACTAGTAATACCGATATATATATGAGGATGGACGAGGTAAGGTTTGTTTATAAATATAATGAAAAATAAGTAATGTTTTAAATAAGTTTTCACCCGCCATGATAACTCAGTAAGGCGGTTATGTATTGAGTAGGTGAACGGATCATTATCTTTGTGTTGTTAAGCTTTGACTAACCGAATGTCATTATTAAATGTAAATTATACTTGATCCTAATTAGCAAGCATCCATGTGAAGCTGATAAAAACACCTTAACAAAGGACCCTTAACAATTTAAGGGTATGATTAATATTTCGATATAGTAAAAAGAAATTGGGTTTTTAGTTTCCATAGCAGCTTGAGTTGCTCCAAACGATTACACTTTGGTATACCATAATACATTATCATATCCGATAAATGTAAGATTATAGTTACAACCAAAATGGCCCTAATACTATCACTATTATTGGCATTTCTACCTCCTGGTAGATTTTCATGAAGTATTTGTCCATTAATCTGTCTTGCCCTCTTTTGTGTTGCAGCATCCTTTTCCATACTGTATACCATCCATAAATTGGCATTTTCTTATAACTCATTTTCTTCTTCCATCCGCAAAACCTTCAATAAACACACTTTTCTCACTCTATATTCTAACCTATTTCTTTTTCTCCTCCATATTTCTTTAACAATTTGCCTCTTCTATCCTTTTCTTCTCAATACTGACTCATAGGTACCTTATCGTTCCTACTTACAACTTCCATCATCATTTTAACAGAGGTAAACAATCATCTTTAACATGTAAATTTTATTTTAAATATTATTAATTTTAAAATCAAGTCTAAAGGCGAGTAAATAAGGCATTTCAACAGAAAAATATTAATATCCTTACAAAAATAAATAAATGAAAAAGTACATAGTACAAGAAAATAGTTAAAAAGCAATAACTATGTTTACAAACTTAAAAATACAGTTCGACACAGATTGAGTTAACTATGTCGTGTAAGTCCCTTCCTTTAGCTATGAAGCTAATTCAACCCTAGTATATTTTCTCGTTAGAACAAAATATTATTAAACATACTGCAACTGAAATTTAACCTATAAAATAAAACGTTTAGACTTAATATTCAAAACAAAACTTTATCCTAATTTTTCGACTAAAATGTTAGTGCCCTATTCTTTATAAATTCTATGTAACCGTAGGTGTTAATGTTTTATACCAATTTTCTCACTAATAGAATTTATAGACTACTTCATTGACATAGAATTTTGAGATTTGGCTCACCTGGAGTTTATAATGAGAAATAAAAATTATTAAAGCTGTTTATCGCTGTACTAAAAAAAAATCTTTAAAAGTAAATGTCAAGTGGTGCACTGTGTTGTATTTAAGCTATACTTTGGATTCGGCTGAATCATTCATTGCTAAGCAAACCGATGGATTCTATAATATAATTGTACATGAATAAATAAACCAAATAAATATATTACAACATGATAAAAAATATATTAAAATAGTATGCAGATTTTTACTTAACTCTATGTCACTATGTTTCAATTTGTAACATACACATGTTGTATGTGTGTGTGAGAGAGAGAGAGAGAGAGAGAGAGAGAGAGAGAGAGAGAGAGAGAGAGAGAGAGAGAGAGAGAGAGGGGGGAGGAGGAGGGGATTTATTAGCTTACTTATTACCTAAATTAAATCACTGTTTAAAAATATATCATTTGAGAGTTTTTCAAAAATCAAATAAGCTCCCAGCAGAGATTTTTATATTAAAAAATAAGAGTTTACTATATAAAAAATTGTGTTATGAGTATTGTTAACACTATAAACACTATCACATTAAGGAATAATGGTATTCCCTGCTTACTCTGTAAAATATCAATTCTTAGATTAATCTTTTTCATACTTATGGATAGAAAGGATAAAAAAATATGTAGGTTAAAATCATAAAAGAGCACACCGAGGGAGAATTTAATGATTTAAATTACTTACTTAATAATAACGGAAAATATTTAATTTTTTATTAAAATAGGGTATTATTTACTAAACGACATTTATATCATGAACAACTTATTTTATAAGGTGTCCAATACAATGGACAAATATTTAATTATAAGAGAGGAAATAAAAGAATGTTTGTGAACAACTACTTTAAAATAGTTCTAAAAATTATGAATTAATATGATAGTCTCTATAAAATATAAAATATTTGTTTCAATATCAGCTTAGTTGGTTCTGAATTCTAAAATTTAAAAATGAAAATTATATAAACGAAATCGCCAAGTGTTTCTTACTATTACCTTGATATTCCGTTTGTAACTAGGAGACATTAAGGGAACGGATCACAGCAGCAACTTGCTGAGCAAGTTTAAGAATAACGGAGAGACTAATATCACAACTTTCAGCAGAAACACAGGAGGCTATACGTGTACGTAAAGCTTGTTTGTACGTAAGTTCAAGTTTGTAATCTTTTATACTGATTTTTACAAACATAATTTAGATGTTAATTTTCTTGTCCAAGTTTTCCATTGGAGAATTATTTTGGTTGAAATAATTTTAAATATTTCCGATGAAATTGTTTTATTTGTTTAAGCTACAGCTAACGATCTGTCATAAACAAATATACAGGTATCAATAAATTAAATTTGAATTATTTTTTCGAAGTAAAATATTAAGACTTTGTTACAACATATGATAGATAAAAAAAAAAAAAAGTTAAAACGTTATATATTTATTTAATTGTGATATATAAATACACTATACGTTTAAGAATGAAAATTGTATCACAAGAATATATACATGTGTTTAGTGTATAATTTTATTAGTGAAAAAATTTAATTTTATCTTTAAGAGTGTCATCAATTAAAAGTTAACCTTGTGTTTCAAATCTATTCAAAGTTGCGTACTAAATGATTAATTGATATTTTCGTTTCTTACATTTTCTCAAGGGTGATTTAATATAATTGAATTTACCTTACACATTAACGAGAAACTAGCAGAAATATTAGTACAACTGTATTTGTAATTATTTTTAAACTAGGTAGAATCTAGATGTATTTTTAAATCCCAAGATATTTGATAATAAATATGATAATTACAAGAAAAACAAGTTTTTTCAGATAAAAAGAATTGTTGTCATATATTACATAAATAGTATATTGTTATGTTAGTAGTTTTGTAATATTAATTTTATTTTGGTTATCCTTCTTTATATTTGTTAAAATATTACGTCTCTACAAATACATTACATCCACGAAATTCATTGCCAGGTAGAAACTTGATGGTAAACAGTAAAAGCACAGAACAATTTTCGGAAACCAAACATAAAATAAATGAGTACGTACTAATTTTATATTTTAACTATTTTAAATGTATCACTTTGCATTGAAACCAAAGGGCTTATGTTAAGTTATTTTATTAAATAATGCTAAAGGTAAAACCGAATTTGTAATAGTAATAAATTTGTAGTTGTGAAATTGGGTGGTTTTTGGTAGCCAAAGAACCTAACAATATATAACTAATAATGTGAACTAGTAACCATATACTACTCGAAACTGTTACATGGTAAAATTATTTGATAAACAATCACATTCCAGTTATATAAAATTTTCTTTAATAGATAATATTGATTCATGTATAAACAAGATCAAATAAATAAACATAATTTTGGAATTTTACACGTATACAACATTCAGTTAATATTAAGGAAACCATTCGTAATTAAAACTAATGCTAAATAAAATCCGTGCGCTGAACGAGATAGCACGTAAACAGCTTCATGGAGAGGTAGTTGTTACCTTCCCCTCCATCAGCCATTTAATTAACTCACACCAAAACACCATTTGTATAATATAATGGGTTATAGAGTAAAATTTCTCAAGCATAGTTCTGACTGAACGTTGATTAAACTGTCAAATGTAGAAGATGTAATAAAATAATGGAAACTAGTGATGAAAAACTATATGTGTTTAAAATATTGAGAACTCCTCTTTTATTATTAGAGACTCCTCTTTTTCACATACTTATACATCCTCAAAGGCGTAATATTTGATACTTTTCATCATCTATATATTGTGATAAGTAAACATTTTAGCTCAGACAAATGTCTATAACCCTTTTTCATATATAGACATACACTTGCTCATATAATAAGTGTATAAGACGAGAGTGCTAATGAAATAAGTAAGGTAATATTTATTTTATTTTAATAAAAACAAATTGTTGTTTACGTACCTTTAAAACACCCATAAAGATTAAGAACAAATGTAAGGTTAGACGTATTTATTCTATTTATTTACTGTATAAAATATACTGTAGTCATTAGTTACGCCATTAAATCATTTTCAATTCCATTTACTGTATGGTTAAAAGTTGAATACTCTAAGAGAATAAAAAATTGGAATTTATGCAAACAATTGATTGACTTGACATTGGTAAGACTAACTGCTGTATATTGTATATTATGAAATACTAAAATTCAGGTTTGTGTTTACAAGTAAAAAAAAAAAAAAAAAAAAAACTACATTCACAGCAAACTTAAAAGAAATAAGAAGATGTAAGGAGTACTGTTAATATTTTAGAAATTGTTATTCTCTTTTAATGGAAAGCAATCTCAATTAATGCTTAGTACAAAT
>JAQJVL010000241.1:1066779-1221779 GCA_035578905.1 Stictocephala bisonia | reverse complement strand
GTAATTGATGTTTGTGTTTCAGTTGTATTTATTCTTTTTGTGGTATCACATTCTGCACACATCGCCGCCTATATGTTGACATTTTAGCGTTGTTTGCATCTGCTCTGACAAGTTGTTGAATATTTCATTCACGCATCGAAACACACAACTGTCCGACCAGTCCAATGTAATTGTTATTTTCCTTCCTTTACATTTGCAAAATTTTTCTCGTTTTTAAAATGATAAATTATTAGTACCATCACACGAAACAACCTTTATGTAAGAAGGAATAGTACATGTATAAAATATTCATATTAAAACTGTTCATTAACTCTACCACTAGTACTTTCATGATGTGTGTTTATTTCCTTTTTTATTTTATGGTTTTTATTTTCATTCTGTTGTACAAGCTTATTCTGCAAAAAATAAAACTATTTTATGATGTATCATACTTTACATTATTTTATGACACAGATTAACTTTTACTAAATATATGAACTGTATAGTATCAATTAACAATATTATAAATTAATTAGTAGCAATAAAAATATGACAAAAAATTAACGCTTTAAAGGTTTAACATATATGAAAGTCAATAAATGTTGAACAATAAAAGAAAATATTATTAATAGGCAGAACAATTAATTTTACACAAATGTGTTGTGAGTTTCTGACAAATATTATTGTTTGAGACTGATTTATACTGTAGGGGTGGGGGTGGGTTCTAGCCGTCAGTATCTTCTGCGCCTCACCCACTCTTGCAGTGTTGTAGCCACGAACTCATCTAGATTCGTTACATATAGATTAGATACATTTACAATTTATTTTGACCAGTTACATTTTACTTTAATCTCAAGTTTTATAACAGTTTCAATAAGTTCATACCATTAACTTCAATTTCAATAAAGCAGTGATCACATCTCATTTTGTTTCATTAATTAACAATTTACCGTTTCCGAATTGGCTCACCGCGGCATACATACGCCGTAATAATTATTATAAAAAATCACCTTTTAACCGAATCTTAAATAGTACCCAAACAATTGTATAAATGTAACAATTTTGTAATATTTTTACATTTTGCTAGTTCGGTTTTTCCTAACTGAATGGTTTATAAATGTTAACTTCTTTTTTGAATGTGTAATGAACTATACCTATATTGCCAAAGATTTAGTTTTAGAAAATGTTATTTATTGAATAACAGTTCCATCCTGTTTTTGTTAATGTCAATTTTCAGAGCTGGAAAGTGTAATTCATTCTTCTTTAACAATTTAATTAGCATCTTAAAGAAACCAATGTATTCAGGAGGTCATGCGTTATCCTTTAACACTAACCATAAATTTCAGAGACACACTGCTTTAAGTGTCATTACGTTAAGCAATATGAAATGTTATTGGTACATAACTGAAAGTGAATATATTAATTTTGGCAATAAATGCTATTGAAAATTATTCATTCTTGTTTGATTAAAGTTTATTGGTATTTTTAAGTGTTTACTAAATAAGTATTTACCTGTGTAAATGCATGACAATCCCTTAATGAAAACGTTGTACAAATTGGAACATTAAAGCACGTAATCCGATTTTATATCCCCAGTAGTTTCCGACATTGTATTTCCAATATGCCGGTATATAGGTAATTGGTTTAATCAAAGCCCGTATGGGCTCTGATTGGCAACAGGTGTTGAATTGAATCAAACATTTTTAAATACTCAGTAATAATATATTCATACACTAGCTGACTAAGCTATATTTTTTAGTAACAAAATTAATTTACCAAACAACTAAACAATCCACCTAAGATGAAATATATGTTTGCTACAATTATAAGTTGGGTACGAAAAACACGTTTATTACACGTAATATTTAATATCGAAAATTAAAATTTTTCCAAACTTAAATACAAAAGTTCAATTGAAAGACGTACACCTAAAGTCGATACTGAATTCAACATTTGTATTCGTAACATAACTCAAGAGATATATTTTACTTTATTGAAATTGATTTATGTGACACTTTATTAGAATTATAAATATAAAAAGCCTCCCTTAAAAAACTAAGCGTTAAAAAAATACTAAGCGATTCACAAATGAACTGAAATTAATTTGTCAAATATAAGACAATGCCCACATTGATTACATGTTTATTTACCTATTAGTAGCATTGATACCATTACTAACATAAAACCATCATAAATCATGCCTAAGTTAGAGATAGTTCAGGTTGAAATCCTAACCTTAGTTAGAAGTATGTATCAGTAATATTCACCTTTCACTGTACTGGTTCGCCCCCTTAATTAGAAGTATGTATCAGTAATATTCATCTTTCACTGTACTGGTTCACCCCCTTAATTAGAAGTATGTATCAGTAATTATCACCATTCACTGTACTGGTTCGCCCCCTTAATTAGAAGTATGTATCAGTAATATTCACCTTTCACTGTACTGGTTCGCCCCCTTAATTAGAAGTATGTATCAGTAATATTCACCTTTCACTGTACTGGTTCGCCCCCTTAATTAGAAGTATGTATCAGTAATATTCACCTTTCACTGTACTGGTTCACCCCCTTAATTAGAAGTATGTATCAGTAATATTCACCTTTCACAGTACTGGTTCGCCCCCTTAATTAGAAGTATGTATCAGTAATATTCACCTTTCACTGTACTGGTTCGCCCCCTTAATTAGAAGTACGTATCAGTAATATTCACCTTTAACTGTACTGGTTCGCTCCCTTAATTAGAAGTATGTATCGGTAATATTCACTTTTCACTGTACTGGTTCGCCCCCTTAATTAGAAGTATGTATCGGTAATATTCACCTTTCACTGTACTGGTTCGCCCCCTTAATTAGAAGTATGTATCGGTAATATTCACCTTTCACTGTACTGGTTCACCCCCTTAATTAGAAGTATGTATCAGTAATATTCACCTTTTACTGTACTGGTTCGCCCCCTTAATTAGAAGTATGTATCAGTAATATTCACCTTTCACTGTACTGGTTCGCCCCCTTAATTAGAAGTATGTATCAGTAATATTCACCATTCACTGTACTGGTTCGCCCCCTTAATTAGAAGTATGTATCAGTAATATTCACCATTCACTGTACTGGTTCGACCCCTTAATTAGAAGTATGTATCAGTAATATTCACCATTCACTGTACTAGTTCGCCCCCTTAATTAGAAGTATGTATCTGTAATATTCACCTTTCACTGTACTTGTTCGCCCCCTTAATTAGAAGTATGTATCAGTAATATTCACCATTCACTGTACTGGTTCGCCCCCTTAATTAGAAGTATGTATCAGTAATATTCACCTTTCACTGCACTGGTTCGCCCCCTTAATTAGAAGTATGTATCGGTAATATTCACCTTTCACTGTACTGGTTCGCCCCCTTAATTAGAAGTATGTATCAGTAATATTCACCATTCACTGTACTGGTTCGCCCCCTTAATTAGAAGTATGTATCAGTAATATTCACCTTTCACTGTACTGGTTCGCCCCCTTAATTAGAAGTATGTATCGGTAATATTCACCTTTCACTGTACTGGTTTGCCCCCTTAATTAGAAGTATGTATCGGTAATATTCACCTTTCACTGTACTGGTTCGCCCCCTTAATTAGAAGTATGTATCAGTAATATTCACCATTCACTGTACTGGTTCGCCCCCTTAATTAGAAGTATGTATCAGTAATATTCAACTTTCACTGTACTGGTTCGCCCCCTTAATTAGAAGTATGTATCAGTAATATTCATCTTTCACTGTACTGGTTCACCCCCTTAATTAGAAGTATGTATCAGTAATTATCACCATTCACTGTACTGGTTCGCCCCCTTAATTAGAAGTATGTATCAGTAATATTCACCTTTCACTGTACTGGTTCGCCCCCTTAATTAGAAGTATGTATCAGTAATATTCACCTTTCACTGTACTGTTTCGCCCCCTTAATTAGAAGTATGTATCGGTAATATTCACCTTTCACTGTACTGGTTCGCCCCCTTAATTAGAAGTATGTATCAGTAATATTAACCTTTCACTGTACTGGTTCGCCCCCTTAATTAGAAGTATGTATCGGTAATATTCACCTTTCACTGTACTGGTTCGCCCCTTAATTAGAAGTATGTATCATTAATATTCACCTTTCACTGTACTGGTTCGCCCCCTTAATTAGAAGTATGTATCAGTAATATTCACCTTTCACTGTACTGGTTCGCCCCCTTAATTAGAAGTATGTATCGGTAATATTCACCTTTCACTGTACTGGTTCGCCCCTTAATTAGAAGTATGTATCATTAATATTCACCTTTCACTGTACTGGTTCGCCCCCTTAATTAGAAGTATGTATCGGTAATATTCACCTTTCACTGTACTGGTTCGCCCCTTAATTAGAAGTATGTATCATTAATATTCACCTTTCACTGTACTGGTTCGCCCCCTTAATTAGAAGTATGTATCAGTAATATTCACCTTTCACTTTACTGGTTCGCCCCCTTAATTAGAAGTATGTATCAGTAATATTAACCTTTCACTGTACTGGTTCGCCCCCTTAATTAGAAGTATGTATCAGTAATATTAACCTTTCACTGTACTGGTTCGTCCCCTTAATTAGAAGTATGTATCAGTAATATTCACCTTTCACTGTACTAGTTCGCTCCCTTACTCTGTCTGAACAGGTTTATCGCACAGTTTTTTCATTGATGATAGGGAATGAGCAGATAAAGAAAAATTGGCCACTCATTAAAAAAAAATTAAGTTTAGATTGGTTAAAACTATTTTATTATATAAACTGCATTTATTTTTCTAACAATAAATAGCTTTGAATCTTTTAAACCTAGGAGTAAAATAAAGTGTACATAAATTTGGAATTAAAGATTCGTTGAAATGTCCTAGTTACAGTAAGATAAAATCATTTCTGAAATAGCTGAAATAATGAAACATACTATCAAGTATTGAAGTTGAGATCGAATTGATATTGGTTACTTAAATTGAATTGATATTAGTTTTTATTGAAAATTTAATAATTTGAATATACTATCAAGAACTTCATATTAATTTTTTAAAAGTAGTGAGGTATTGGAACATTTCTAAACACTTTAATTTTGGTTAGTTACCTTTTATTTGCTATTTATGTTGTATTTAAAAAAATCCACATCCACACATTTCCCCCCATTCATTTGAAAGCATTGCAAAAACTGAACATTTTTACAGGAATCAGGATGAACCCATTTGTACCTAGTTAAATGTTCTGCAGAACCACACTTCCACTCTAATGGAGCATGTTGAATCTATCAGTGGTTGGAAGTTGACACTATGTTACACAACAGATAATAAACAACAGAGGAATCTTTCTAGTCACATAGATTACAACAATGTACTTTGGTACAACCATCTGTAGTATAATTTTTACGTTTGTCCTTAAGGATTTGTAGTAATAAGGGAGGGACTGACAAGGTGCTGGCTCTGTCATCGCATGTCAAAGTCAATAATTTACTTGACACACGTTCAGTGCACTATTGGATGCAACCTGTATTTATCTATTCTCTGTGACGACACGCAGAAAGTGAACTGATAATATTGGCAGGGACTGAACATCATAAGGTGACTGACCGTATGTGAGGAGAGAAAGAGTCTGTCACGCATGAGCAGGCCACATCTCATTTACCGTGGGTTCATGTATATTCAAGCTTTTACGATTCTTAAACCACATTTTTTCCATCAGTAAATTGATTAAGGCTTTGATACTTGTCATTCCATTTCAAAGGAAGCCTTTGGGGTTGGTTGAGTGGTGATAAAAAGACAAGGATTTCCAAAACTATTAAAAGGAGTGGATTACATTGGTATATGGAATGTGATCGTGAATGTAAATGCATTGGAAAACGCTTTCTTCTGTATCTCTCAGTTTATCCTTGCAAAGACCCGAGTTGATTGTGATCTTGATACTTAATTTACGATAAAAATGTATTACGTCTATTTTACTCTAAGTAAATAAATACAGAGAGGGCTAAACTTGTGAAATATATTTGAACAGTAGGTATTTGATTTCATCATTACATTTTTATGAATATCATTTAATAGTTTATCTGTGATAAAATAATAAAGGCTTAAAACGTAAAAATGGGATCAGTTTATTTACTTTTATATTATTTTATAGCGTAAAAATATTGTTTGAATAAAAAAAAATAAAAAAAAAAAAAACTAGACATATCGATTCAAAATTCAGTACTTTCTAAAATTATCAATGCAATACAAGCGAACCTATCACACATTTATTCCAATATAAATACATAATATACAAGTAATATGGCGATGGACATAGGTAAACCCCGTTTATCACCCATAACCATAGGGATTCACAGGGAATCAATAAATTGTTGTTAAATTTTGACTAACAACAATTTAACAGTTAAATTTCAAATTGTTTGGTAACTCGTAATGATTTAGTTATGATTTTACCAACAAAATCAATGTGCGCGTAACGCGAATCATGAGGATATTATTTATTATATGTCATACGTATAAAAATAAGTTAAAAAAGATGTAAATAAACTGGAAAAGAACATGGTATGTGACACATCCGATTGTGTACTCGTATTAAATACGGGCTTTTTAGATCGATAAGTATTGTACAGGTACGTCAATTAAAATCTACTTCAAACGTGCGTTTATTATCGAATAGCATTTGTAATAACTAGGAAAAGCGTGGGAAAACATAGAACACTGAAAGCAAAACAATTCACGAAAAAGGAATATTGACATTCAATTATTGAATCGTAGAAAAAAGGCAACACAAAGCAACGAAGCGTGGAAGTGTGTTGCAAGAGAGAATGAAATATTCAACAAGTTGTGGACACACATGTTGTGTTGCGGATGTTTCACTGTGCGACAACAAATATACTTGTGTGGTGGTTTAGGCTATAAAGTTTATATGATGGTACCAAATCATTCTAATAGATGTAATCCAGTCGACTGAAATACAGTAATTGGAAAGGTTAGGATAGTGATACAAGACCTGCGTATTAATTAACTAACTAAAATTTGAATGCTATGGATTATTAACTAACTCAAACTTAATTATTATTATTGAAGTTATACTTCTTTGCACCCGTTAGACACTTTGGGATGGGATGTTGGTCGAGAAAACGCGTCACGCTGAAAAGTAAGAACAAATTTTTAAGAACTATCGATTAATCGATTGTTAATCGAAGAAATTTAATCGAAGAAATTACTGATAATGATAATATAGGTGTATAATATAATAATGAAGTCACGTATAATATATTGAAGATAAATATATTGAATAATATTGAAAAATGTCTTATATTCCATTTATATATCCTGTCTGTTTGTGTGCGTGAGTGGGTGTATGAGAATGGCCAAAGAAGTATAACTTCCACCGTGTGGTCCGACGCACACCCAATTTTTTTTTTAAAAGGAGTGCCAATCAATTTTTTACTCTGCAAATTCCCCAAAAACTATTGATATGTGCGTGGAATTATTCGAGAGCCAGTAAAGTGCCAAGGGGAACACTACTAATAAATACTTTTAATGAAGACCACTATTTGAACATAAACTATCTCTACCTCAGGCATGATTTATGGTGATTTTATGTTAATAAAGGCGTGAATATTACTAACCAAATATGAGACCAATATTTGTGAATTGTTTAGTAGCTTATAATACTTAGTTATTTAAGGGAGGCTTTTATAAAATGAACTATCACGTTAAATCAAGTTCGATGAAATAAAATATGTATCGTGCATTACTTTACTTAACAAAATAAACGTGCAGATTTATTTATAGAAATAACGAATTATACTAAAAAATGTGATAAGTAAGATGCAATCAATATCAAAAAAATATTATAGGGGAAATTAAAATTTCAGTATTTTCACAATGTAACGATATAAAATATTTTCTATAATAGGTGTAGCTCTATTAAATGTACGTTGGTATTTTAGGAAATATTTAATTAATTGTAATGATTTATGATAGTGAATCTTATTTAATATAAACGTGTTTTCCATACGTGGCTTATAAATATAGTAAACAATTCGTTTTAGCAGAATTGTTTAGCATTTTAAAACGTAATTTTATTATTAAAAATATGGCTTAGTAAGCAATTGTATAAAAGTGATTAATCAGTATTCAAAAATGAAATTTAAAAAGGCTTGATTCACTTCTACATCTGTCGCCAGTCAGAGCCAATATGGGCTTTGATTAAACCAATAACCTATATACCGGTACATTGGAAATACAAAGTCGGAAACTACTGGGGAGATAAAATCGAATTACGTGCTTTAATGTTTCAATTTGTACAACGATTTCATTGAGATACTTTCATACATCAGCTGTTGTCACAGGGAAACACTCATTTAGTACACATTTTTAAATACCAATAAACTATAATCAAACTGGAGTAAATAATGTTCAATGGAACAAACTACATTTAATGCCAAAACTAATGTATTCAGTTATAGTTATGTGCCACGTAACTTAACGTTATTTTACTTAAAGTTATTTTTAATTTAGTGTATCGTTGACATTTATGGTTTTAAGTGAAAGGTTAACGCATGACCTCCTAAATACATTCGTTTCTTTAAGATTCTAATTAAATTGTAAAAAAAAGAATGACTTACTCTACATTTACTTTACAGCTCTAAAAATTGACATAAGTTAAAATAGGATGTACCTGTTATTTAATAGATAACATTGTTTGAAAACTAAATCTTTGGCAATATACATTTCATTGAAACATAAAAAAAGGTTAACATTTATAAACCACTGAGTTAGGAAAAACTGAACTAGCAAAATGTAAAATAATTACAAAATTGTTACATTTATACAATTGTTTGGATATAGTATTCTTATATATTTAAGATTCGGTTAAAGGTGATCTTTACAATACTACTTTAGTTAAAAGTTACAACACACTTATATACCATTATCTTTCCTGCCTATAAGGAGTATTTTCTTTAACTTTTCAGCATTGACTAACTTTCAACAGATTAAAACCTGTAGAGAGTTAATTTTTAGTCGTATTTTTACTACCACTAATAGATAATAGAAAGTTCCTGTATTTATTAAAAGTTAAATTGTGTCATAAAAAGGTAAAATTAACACTTATTATAAAATAATATAAATTTTTGCAGAATAAGCCTCTATAGCAGAAAGAAAATAAAAATCATAAAAGAAGACAGGAAATTGAAATACGTTGTGAACGTACTAGTGGTAGAGTTAATGAACAGGTTTAATAGGAATATTTTATACATGTACTATTCCTTCTTACATAACTTTTGTTTCATGTGATGGAACTGATAATTTATTATTTTAAAAACGAGAAAAATTATGCAAATCTAAACAATGGGAAATAAAAATTGCATTGAACTCGTCGGACAGTTGTGTGTTTCGATGCGTGAATGAAATATTCAACAACTTGTCAGAGCAGATGCAAACAACGCTACAATGTCAACATATAGGCGGCGATGTGTGCAGAATGTGATGCCACAAAAAGAATAAATACAACTGAAACACAAACATCAATTACTATCAAAAACGTTTCCATCAACCGAGTCCATAAACTTTAGAATGTGACAAAAAAGCCAATTCAATATGACATTTAGTAGCAGTCAATATTCTAAATACAGTTATTGGGAATCATCAGCTCGTTCTGCCAAATGACATTTGACGTATTATAAATTATTATATTATTTTACGAGGTGGAAATACATTATACATAATAGGATTGCATTTTAAACAAGATTACAACCTTTTTTAATAGTTGCAAAGTCAAGTAATTATAATTTTCAAACAGTATAGTTATCATTAAAATTAAGTTATATTTTGTCATTATCTAAATATATTTATTTATTTAACTGCAAAAGAATTTATCTCTCTATACCTCAACCGTTAATAATTCATTCAAGTTTAAGTTTATTTATTTCCATGAAAATTGTTGTTATATACTACATTTTAAAAGCCTAAACCAAATCAGAACAGAGGCTTCCTAGATACGGAATAGTATAACTCTTAAGATTTTACGAATGTTTTATATTTATAGTTTATTTATGTTTTATTTATATATATTATTTATAGTTTATTTATTTATATTTCCATGGCTCCAACATTAGCTTACAGGGCTAGGAAAATCTTTAGTCCTTATTTTTTTAGGAAAGCATCTTATTTTTTTTATTTAAACATTTACAATTGTTGTAACGCCAACATACATTATGGTCAATATTGTCCAAACTCTTCTGGGGTAGTAAATAAATGTTCTCACTCAATTATATATACATTACTACCTTTCCTCACAGACACCAAAGCCATATGTAATTAAGGTGCTTCTACTTTACCCAAGTCACATAGATAATACTAGAGTAATTATACTCACCTTCAAAGTACATATTAAAAGCTGTTCCTAGTTAGTTTTAATAGTGCAACTCTATATCATATTGTAATTAACTATCATCACTGTGATAAATTCGGTTGGAAAGCTGATGATCGAGCGGTCTACGGCGTCAGGACGTTGAATCTAAATTAGAGATAGCGCAGGTTCGTATCTGGCCTGAACTGGAACTTTTTATAAAAAATAATCACTTTACATCGTTCTCGTTCTCCTCCTTACAGTGTCTGAATAACTTCTGAAATAAGGTAAAAAAGGGAAATTCCGTCCTTAAAAAAAGAAAGAAAAAGTACATATACATTAACATATATATTTTTAATCTGAGTAAAAATCTAAAATATCTTAAATTAGGTAAATCTAATTTAAATGAATCATCATTAAGTACATATAAATATATCGCATACTGAAGAGTTTGATAAACTTTCGCCTTCCAAAAGCAAAAATCTGGACGCAGAGGCAAAATCGTAGCTTGTTGTTGAGTCGTAAATTAGTAGTCAGAATACGTTGTGAGAGAGTGGGGGGAGGGGGTTGACAGTAATGTGACAAAGGGAGGCAGCTGTATGTATGAGTAATGCACAGTTCTTCGTGGTTCGTTAACCTGGGACTAACGGGTGGCCTCCTGAAGACAGGGAGTATGTGCTTTGAATATTGTATCCATTTACCAAGGCTACCTGTTGAAGTTTATATACTTGGGTAGGTATATAAAGATTATACAAAAACGACTAGTTTTTAGATTTTTAAAACTTCTATTTTCTATATAATTATTTTACTATCAATAAAATAAAAAGACCCTTGATTAATTTGACGTTACATATCAATAATTCATTTTAATTAATAATAATATAAAAACTTATATGAATACGTACATTTTACGAATCATTAATGATAAGTGTTTTGTCAACATAACCTATATAGCAAGGTCACCACAGTCTAATATGCACAGTGACGGAATTTAATTTTGAGAAGAAACGCCATCTTGCTGACGCTAGCGATCCCAGTGGTCGTAACGCAGAGTTACGACATCTCTGCACAAGGTCGTGAGGGCAGCGATGGACTCTGAGGGATTAGCAGCCCTCACACACACACTCACACCACAGACAAAGGGGCGTTCTTTGTGATACTCACGCGCCGTCCTAACTGGAACTCGACCCTTCATAATAGCCATATAAACATTCACTATGTGGTTGATACATTTACGTTTGTAGTTGTAGCTTTTTGAGCTGTTTCTTTTTGAAATCAGTAAAAAAAGGCGAGAAAAAGTAGCCCAAACATGATATAGATAGCATTAAATGGAGCACCACCTCCAAAAATTAAACAAAGACATTAATATTCTAATTTTTTGTTTGAATCAAAAAAGACGTGTGACTACCACGAGGAGATGAACGGTGATGTTTTCGAGTCTTGGTTTTTTGAAGTGTTGGTCCCAGCCAGTGTGGTGTGTGAAGTGTGGTTCCTCCAGGCAGTGTGATTGTGATGGACAATGCTCCTTACCACTCGAGAATAAAGGACAAAGCCCCTACTTCAAGTTCTACAAAAGCAAAAATGATACAATGGCTGCAGGAAAAAGGCATAGTGTTTAACGCTGATTTGCGGAAGTGGGAACTGTACGAAATTGTCAAGCTGCATAAGTCACCTCAACCTAAATACGATATTGATGTAAGGGCAGCTGAAATGGGCATTACTGTAATTCGACTCCCGCCTTATCACTGTCATTACAACCCTATAGAAATGGTTTGGGGTTATTTAAAAGGGTACGTTAAAGAGAGAAATAAAACATTCAAACTTGTAGATCTTCAACAACTGTTTATGGAAGCCATCTCCACCGTTACGCCAGAGAAGTGGAAGAAGTACGTCCAGCACGTTAAGAAATCCATAGATGCTGATTGGTCAAGTGAGGGTCTCAACGACATAAGTGTGCAGGACTTGATCATCAACTTGTGCCCGGGCGATTCTGAGGAAGATAGTGACTTCGATAACGACTCCGATGAAGAACTCGATTCCTTTCCTTTAGAGTAGTAAGTTTCTATGTGTTACGGAAATTTAATCAACGGATTTAATCACCCTCGGTGTGAAATTTTCATGTAGGTTGTATGTTTATACTGACTACTTACTACTGTTGTAGTACAAACTTGTAAATACTGTTTTTATAATTTTTTTATGTTTATATATGTTGTTGTTAGTTCTATTATTTGTTGTATGACGTATTATAAATAGCTTATAAATACCTTTTTTATAGTATTTGTTATATATATTTGTCATGTCCGTGTAAATACCATTATTTGTTGTATAAAGTATTATAAATTTATTGAATTATGTTTGCTTCTTCAAATTTTAAATGTAGATCTGTAATATTGTGATTATAGCATATAGCATAAACTTACGAGTGTAAATTGAGAGCACAGGTTAAGAAACTAATGATTAATAAATGTAAAATTTTGTAGCACAAACTTGTGAATACTGTTTTTATAATTTTTTTTCTGTTTATATATGTTGTTAGTTTTATTATTTGTTGTATGACATATTATAAATGTCATGTATTATGTTTTCTTCTTTAAATTGTTAATGTCGATCTGAAATGTCGTGGGGAGAACATGTACATAGGTTGCAAAGAGGTGAATATTCGAAGGATATTCACTCTCCAATTATAATTATATTAATGTAGCTTATAAATACCTTTTTTATAGTTTTTGTTATATATATTTGTCATGTCCGTGTAAATACCGTTATTTGTTGTATAAAGTATTATAAATTTATTGAATTATGTTTGCTTCTTCAAATTTTAAATGTAGATCTGTAATATTGTGATTATAGCATATAGCATAAACTTACGAGTGTAAATTGAGAGCACAGGTTAAGAAACTAATGATTAATAAATGTAAAATTTTGTAGCATTATTAATTTTTGTATTTTTTTTAACGTACTTGTAACCAAGGTTCCATCAACGTCTACTAATAACGAAACCTATCATGTTTTACCATTTATTTATTTAAATATTTTATTTGGTGTATACCGAACGATATACAGTACTATTTCGTTTATCTTTGGGTTCATGATTAGAATGATTGCTGTTTGAATATTTAAAAATCATGGTAATTATATCGTATTTGGTGTCGTTTGACTCAAAATTTTATGGATATCACAGAAAAAATTAAAACGACAGCAAAAAACTTTTACATCACAAAGTTATTATTTTGTAGTAGGCTCTCGACTGGGTAAGTAATTGACTAGCCGCGAGGGGTAGGTCGGGCCTGTTGCGCCCCTGCCGGTGAGTGTGCGTGCGTTGGTGGAGGGAAAGTTAATCCCTCAGAGTCCTTTAGTGGCCTCACAGACTATAGATAGCAGGGTAGTTTTTATATGCTGCAATACAATTTAATTGAGTGTAAACATTCAAATCAAATCGTTTATTTGCTTAATTACGCGTTATATGTTTGCTATACCAATGCTAGCTGGTGAAATATGTCTTATAGTGTTATGTTGAAGTAGTTTAATTCATGTGTTCTGGTTGTGAGGCGTGCATGTGACTACAAAGTACAAGTTAACTACCAACTATGACACAATATTTAGGGGTAGTTTAATAGTAACTATTTATATTACAGTATATCAGTTGGCAGGTTTAGGGCTGTTATATGTTTGCTATACCAATGCTAGCTGGTGAAATATGTCTTATGGTGTTGTGTTGAGGTATGTTTAATTCATGTGTACTGGTTGTGAGGCATGCATGTGACTACAAAGTACAAGTTAACTACCAACTATGACACAATATTTAGGGGTAGTTTAATAGTAACTATTTATATTACAGTATATCAGTTGGCAGGTTTAGGGCTGTTATATGTTTGCTATACCAATGCTAGCTGGTGAAATATGTCTTATGGTGTTGTGTTGAAGTAGTTTAATTCATGTGTTCTGGTTGTGAGGCGTGCATGTGACTACAAAGTACAAGTTAACTACCAACTATGACACAATATTTAGGGGTAGTTTAATAGTAACTATTTATATTACAGTATATCAGTTGGCAGGTTTAGGGCTGTTATATGTTTGCTATACCAATGCTAGCTGGTGAAATATGTCTTATGGTGATGTGTTGAAGTTTGTTTAATTCATGTGTACTGATTGTGAGGCGCGCATGTGACTACAAAGTAAAAGTTAACTACTAACTATGACACAATATTTAGGGGTAGTTTAATAGTAACTTTTTATATTACAGTATATCAGTTGGCAGGTTTAGGGCTGTTATATGTTTGCTATACCAATGCTAGCTGGTGAAATATGTCTTATGGTGTTGTGTTGAAGTATGTTTAATTCATGTGTACTGATTGTGAGGCGCGCATGTGACTACAAAGTAAAAGTTAACTACTAACTATGACACAATATTTAGGGGTTGTTTTATAGTAACTATTTATATTACAGTATATCAGTTGGCAGGTTTAGGGCTGTTATATGTTTGCTATACCAATGCTAGCTGGTGAAATATGTCTTATGGTATTGTGTTGAAGTATGTTTAATTCATGTGTACTGGTTGTGAGGCGCGCATGTTACTACAAAGTACAAGTTAACTACCAACTATGACACAATATTTAGGGGTAGTTTAATAGTAACTATTTATATTACAGTATATCAGTTGGCAGGTTTAGGGCTGTTATATGTTTGCTATACCAATGCTAGCTGGTGAAATATGTCTTATGGTGTTGTGTTGAAGTATGTTTAATTCATGTGTACTGGTTGTGAGGCGTGCATGTGACTACAAAGTACAAGTTAACTACCAACTATGACACAATATTTAGGGGTAGTTTAATAGTAACTATTTATATTACAGTATATCAGTTGGCAGGTTTAGGGCTGTTATATGTTTGCTATACCAATGCTAGCTGGTGAAATATGTCTTATGGTGTTGTGTTGAGGTATGTTTAATTCATGTGTACTGGTTGTGAGGCGTGCATGTGACTACAAAGTACAAGTTAACTACCAACTATGACACAATATTTAGGGGTAGTTTAATAGTAACTATTTATATTACAGTATATCAGTTGGCAGGTTTAGGGCTGTTATATGTTTGCTATACCAATGCTAGCTGGTGAAATATGTCTTATGGTGTTGTGTTGAAGTAGTTTAATTCATGTGTTCTGGTTGTGAGGCGTGCATGTGACTACAAAGTACAAGTTAACTACCAACTATGACACAATATTTAGGGGTAGTTTAATAGTAACTATTTATATTACAGTATATCAGTTGGCAGGTTTAGGGCTGTTATATGTTTGCTATACCAATGCTAGCTGGTGAAATATGTCTTATCGTGTTGTGTTGAAGTATGTTTAATTCATGTGTACTGGTTGTGAGGCGCG
The DNA here is from genome assembly GCA_035578905.1 of Stictocephala bisonia. Lineage (NCBI taxonomy): Eukaryota > Metazoa > Arthropoda > Insecta > Hemiptera > Membracidae > Stictocephala > Stictocephala bisonia. The sequence continues at coordinate 1,206,065 of JAQJVL010000241.1, read as the reverse complement.
CATGTGACTACAAAGTAAAAGTTAACTACTAACTATGACACAATATTTAGGGGTAGTTTAATAGTAACTTTTTATATTACAGTATATCAGTTGGCAGGTTTAGGGCTGTTATATGTTTGCTATACCAATGCTAGCTGGTGAAATATGTCTTATGGTGTTGTGTTGAAGTATGTTTAATTCATGTGTACTGATTGTGAGGCGCGCATGTGACTACAAAGTAAAAGTTAACTACTAACTATGACACAATATTTAGGGGTTGTTTTATAGTAACTATTTACATTACAGTATATCAGTTGGCAGGTTTAGGGCTGTTATATGTTTGCTATACCAATGCTAGCTGGTGAAATATGTCTTATGGTGTTGTGTTGAAGTATGTTTAATTCATGTGTACTGGTTGTGAGGCGCGCATGTGACTACAAAGTACAAGTTAACTACCAACTATGACACAATATTTAGGGGTAGTTTAATTTTAACTATTTATATTACAGTATATCAGTTGGCAGGTTTAGGGCTGTTATATGTTTGCTATACCAATGCTAGCTGGTGAAATATGTCTTATGGTGTTGTGTTGAAGTATGTTTAATTCATGTGTACTGGTTGTGAGGCGTGCATGTGACTACAAAGTACAAGTTAACTACCAACTATGACACAATATTTAGGGGTTGTTTAATAGTAACTATTTATATTACAGTATATCAGTTGGCAGGTTTAGGGCTGTTATATGTTTGCTATACCAATGCTAGCTGGTGAAATATGTCTTATGGTGTTGTGTTGAGGTATGTTTAATTCATGTGTACTGGTTGTGAGGCGTGCATGTGACTACAAAGTACAAGTTAACTACCAACTATGACACAATATTTAGGGGTAGTTTAATAGTAACTATTTATATTACAGTATATCAGTTGGCAGGTTTAGGGCTGTTATATGTTTGCTATACCAATGCTAGCTGGTGAAATATGTCTTATGGTGTTGTGTTGAAGTAGTTTAATTCATGTGTTCTGGTTGTGAGGCGTGCATGTGACTACAAAGTACAAGTTAACTACCAACTATGACACAATATTTAGGGGTAGTTTAATAGTAACTATTTATATTACAGTATATCAGTTGGCAGGTTTAGGGCTGTTATATGTTTGCTATACCAATGCTAGCTGGTGAAATATGTCTTATGGTGTTGTGTTGAAGTATGTTTAATTCATGTGTACTGGTTGTGAGGCGCGCATGTGACTACAAAGTAAAAGTTAACTACTAACTATGACACAAAATTTAGGGGTAGTTTAATAGTAACTTTTTATATTACAGTATATCAGTTGGCAGGTTTAGGGCTGTTATATGTTTGCTATACCAATGCTAGCTGGTGAAATATGTCTTATGGTGTTGTGTTGAAGTATGTTTAATTCATGTGTACTGATTGTGAGGCGCGCATGTGACTACAAAGTACAAGTTAACTACTAACTATGACACAATATTTAGGGGTTGTTTTATAGTAACTATTTATATTACAGTATATCAGTTGGCAGGTTTAGGGCTGTTATATGTTTGCTATACCAATGCTAGCTGGTGAAATATGTCTTATGGTATTGTGTTGAAGTATGTTTAATTCATGTGTACTGGTTGTGAGGCGCGTATGTGACTACAAAGTACAAGTTAACTACCAACTATGACACAATATTTAGGGGTAGTTTAATAGTAACTATTTATATTACAGTATATCAGTTGGCAGGTTTAGGGCTGTTATATGTTTGCTATACCAATGCTAGCTGGTGAAATATGTCTTATGGTGTTGTGTTGAAGTATGTTTAATTCATGTGTACTGGTTGTGAGGCGTGCATGTGACTACAAAGTACAAGTTAACTACCAACTATGACACAATATTTAGGGGTAGTTTAATAGTAACTATTTATATTACAGTATATCAGTTGGCAGGTTTAGGGCTGTTATATGTTTGCTATACCAATGCTAGCTGGTGAAATATGTCTTATGGTGTTGTGTTGAGGTATGTTTAATTCATGTGTACTGGTTGTGAGGCGTGCATGTGACTACAAAGTACAAGTTAACTACCAACTATGACACAATATTTAGGGGTAGTTTAATAGTAACTATTTATATTACAGTATATCAGTTGGCAGGTTTAGGGCTGTTATATGTTTGCTATACCAATGCTAGCTGGTGAAATATGTCTTATGGTGTTGTGTTGAAGTAGTTTAATTCATGTGTTCTGGTTGTGAGGCGTGCATGTGACTACAAAGTACAAGTTAACTACCAACTATGACACAAATTTAGGGGTAGTTTAATAGTAACTATTTATATTACAGTATATCAGTTGGCAGGTTTAGGGCTGTTATATGTTTGCTATACCAATGCTAGCTGGTGAAATATGTCTTATCGTGTTGTGTAGAAGTATGTTTAATTCATGTGTACTGGTTGTGAGGCGCGCATGTGACTACAAAGTAAAAGTTAACTACTAACTATGACACAATATTTAGGGGTAGTTTAATAGTAACTTTTTATATCACAGTATATCAGTTGGCAGGTTTAGGGCTGTTATATGTTTGCTATACCAATGCTAGCTGGTGAAATATGTCTTATGGTGTTGTGTTGAAGTATGTTTAATTCATGTGTACTGATTGTGAGGCGCGCATGTGACTACAAAGTACAAGTTAACTACTAACTATGACACAATATTTAGGGGTTGTTTTATAGTAACTATTTATATTACAGTATATCAGTTGGCAGGTTTAGGGCTGTTATATGTTTGCTATACCAATGCTAGCTGGTGAAATATGTCTTATGGTGTTGTGTTGAAGTATGTTTAATTCATGTGTACTGGTTGTGAGGCGCGCATGTGACTACAAAGTACAAGTTAACTACCAACTATGACACAATATTTAGGGGTAGTTTAATTTTAACTATTTATATTACAGTATATCAGTTGGCAGGTTTAGGGCTGTTATATGTTTGCTATACCAATGCTAGCTGGTGAAATATGTCTTATGGTGTTGTGTTGAGGTATGTTTAATTCATGTTTACTGGTTGTGAGGCGCGCATGTGAATACAAAGTACAAGTTAACTACCAACTATGACACAATATTTAGGGGTAGTTTAATAGTAACTATTTATATTACAGTATATCAGTTGGCAGGTTTAGGGCTGTTATATGTTTGCTATACCAATGCTAGCTGGTGAAATATGTCTTATGTTGTTGTGTTGAAGTATGTTTAATTCATGTTTACTGGTTGTGAGGCGCGCATGTGACTACAAAGTACAAGTTAACTACCAACTATGACACAATATTTAGGGGTAGTTTAATAGTAACTATTTATATTACAGTATATCAGTTGGCAGGTTTAGGGCTGTTATATGTTTGCTATACCAATGCTAGCTGGTGAAATATGTCTTATGGTGTTGTGTTGAAGTATGTTTAATTCATGTGTACTGGTTGTGAGGCGCGCATGTGACTACAAAGTACAAGTTAACTACTAACTATGACACAATATTTAGTGGTAGTTTAATAGTAACTATTTATATTACAGTATATCAGATGGCAGGTTTAGGGCTGTTATATGTTTGCTATACCAATGCTAGCTGGTGAAATATGTCTTATGGTGTTGTGTTGAAGTATGTTTAATTCATGTGTACTGGTTGTGAGGCGCGCATGTGACTACAAAGTACAAGTTAACTACTAACTATGACACAATATTTAGGGGTTGTTTAATAGTAACTATTTATATTACAGTATATCAGTTGGCTGTTATATGTTTGCTATACCAATGCTAGCTGGTGAAATATGTCTTATGGTGTTGTGTTGAAGTATGTTTAATTCATGTGTTCTGGTTGTGAGGCGCGCATGTGACTACAAAGTACAAGTTAACTACTAACTATGACACAATATTTAGGGGTAGTTTAATAGTAACTATTTATATTACAGTATATCAGTTGGCAGGTTTAGGGCTGTTATATGTTTGCTATACCAATGCTAGCTGGTGAAATATGTCTTATGGTGTTGTGTTGAAGTATGTTTAATTCATTTGTACTGGTTGTGAGGCGCGCATGTGACTACAAAGTACAAGTTAACTACTAACTATGACACAATATTTAGGGGTTGTTTTATAGTAACTATTTATATTACAGAATATCAGTTGGCAGGTTTAGGGCTGTTATATGTTTGCTATACCAATGCTAGCTGGTGAAATATGTCTTATGGTGTTGTGTTGAGGTATGTTTAATTCATGTGTACTGGTTGTGAGGCGCGCATGTGACTACAAAGTACAAGTTAACTACTAACTATGACACAATATTTAGGGGTTGTTTAATAGTAACTATTTATATTACAGTATATCAGTTGGCAGGTTTAGGGCTGTTGAAATGTTGCTTTATTAGAACGTAGTAAGAAGTAAGGTATTTATTGACTTCCCTCCACCAAACAAATTACGTAGTATTTTGCGAAGTGATCAAGAGATAGTTTTTTTGCGGTAGTAAATTTTTTTACCGAATACATAATTATGTATTTCAGAACTAATAATTCTAATAAATATTTTATGTATACATACTATTAGTTTGTGTTGTTTAGTTATGTACTTATTTTGTGAGATGGCTTATTATTTTGTGAGATTTTCGAATCAAGTAATTACGAAATCGAAGCCCAACACTTGGCAACTTTTCTGACTTAAAATTAATTCATTGTTAATCCCTTTAAACAGTTTGTAATCATTTTGAACGTCAAATTTTTCGTTTGTATCCACTAAATGTGTCTTTTATTTTATTACTGAAGAGTTTAGAAGACAGTTCTCCAAGTTTAAGTTAATTGAAGTGTTGACCCACTCTTGAGCTCGCTGCCAAAAACTTTCCTCGTATAAATGTGTCCCAGCATCTCAACTTTTGGATCCACGTTTCACAATAGACACTTATTTTAATTGCTGGAGAATGGAACTTTCTCAACTTTTTTAAACGTCATCTTCGACCTTTTTAATGAATTCTGCTGTGCATCTGTATTTGATATGTACTAAAATAGTTTCCCCATTTTTTTAAATTTTGTTCTCAATGTTTGTCATCGGCATGGACACTGCAAGAGATGTCTGGATTGTCCGTGTTAGATGGTAGTCATGGTCCGAATGTTTTTAAGGTAGATAACTGAATACCTTGTAAATTACCTAGATTACCTACCTTGTAAAAATTAAACTATATTACGTAATTCAGATCAGACGTAAAGCTGTAGGACTCTTATTTATCCCGTTTGGATATGAATAAATTACTCATAGTCATCATTATTCATATTCATATTTCATCTAAGGTTATGAAACAGTCAACCTTAGATGATAACAATGAATACATTCATCACACACATTCACCATCATATTAACCAATGTCTATGAGATCGGCGTTTTAATGATGAATAGATAAAATAAAAGATAAAATTATTCTTAATTTCTCAAGTATTTATCAGAATGAGTCGTAATTTTTTGATTATTTTGTGGTTAGAACAAAAAAAACCATAATTGAAGAAAAATATTTTGTAAGCAAATGATTTTTTTGAAATTCGTGTTACGCAATTTTTAACTAGTTTAATGATTAATAATGAAATGTAATTTTACAATAAGTATTTATGGTATAATTTAACTTTAAATTTGTTGAAATGTAAGTCGTTTAAGAATATCTTATATAGCTAATCTGTAAAAATATATCCTTTATAATTTTTAAAAAATTTTTCAGATTAGTCTGAGGAATATTAAACATTTTAAAATTTTACATATTATAATTTTGTTTAAACTGTTTAGTTCTAAACTCGAAGGTTAACAGAAAATATCTTAAAATTTTCGCATACGATCTTAAATATTAAGTTTCATAGCATAAATCCATAAAAAATTAACTTTTAAAATTAGAAATGCCAGTGTTCAAATAAAAAAATATGTATTATATTGATCAAATCCCCGGTTATCTTAGAGTGTTAACTTGTAAAGGACCTTGCAGGAATACTAAATCCGTCACACTAAATTTAGTTAACAAATTCTAACTGTAACACGTGTTGGATTCGTTACAGTTAACACTATGCAATATGAGCTATGTTAATTTTTTAATATTATGCATTGCTCGATCACTCTTCATCAGTGTTACCACCCTGATTCACTATAATAGTCTGTTGACGTACTAAACTGTCACTGTAGAGAGGGTCGCATTTATTTCACTCTAAGGGTAATTCAATCTTCATTGGTGGAATGGGTTTTCAACCTCACGTAGCTTTTGTCTGTGACAGAGATTTCCGGGAATAAATAATAAAATGAAAAAGATAAAACAATTAAACACACAATATGTATATTTCGGTCCGATATATCATATCACAAAATATTGACGATAAAATCTCTACTCAAAATCATCACGATTCGAAGAAAAATATATTTGAATTGCTCCTTTTGCGTACAAAACATGCATTTAAACAATAAAGTAACTTTATTTAGTATTTTTATGTGTGGTTAACAAATTAAAATGTAGTTTAGTGAACTAATGTTTTTAATTTTTGTGTTTTTAAGAAACCTAGTGGAATTTTCAAAAGTGAAAAATGAAAATAACAACGTTACTACCTTATTATTTTATAATTAACGGTATAATTATTCTTACTTTGAATTTTTTCATTATACCCAACAGATCACAACTTGTTTTGTGTAGATATCTGTATTTAAATTTTACATTCAGTAGGCTATTCTAAATTGTAACAGCAGAAAAAAAGAGTGTACATTTTTGTTCATGACATAATAGTTAGGGCATAATTTTAAACAGATAAATAGTTAACAATTCGATATATCAGTTACCCGATATATCAATATTTTTCTTTCGATATTATAGTTAGATCGATATTTGGTTTGAGGTATATCGATAGTTCGATATATCGATATGTTGAAAATATTTGTCATTTCTACATAGGAATTTACGTTCGTTATTTTTCATACAAAGTATGATTTTACCATATTTTGGTAAGATATCTTTGTTTAAAATGGATTTTTATTTCTTCCCGGTATATTAGCTTTTAAAACATAAAAAGTGACTACTTTTTTTTCCTTCTCGTTCTAAGAGAAACACGCGAGAGGTTTTCTTATCTACCAACACATATGTCTCTGCCAAGCAAGCAATAACTAACGTTAATGGGTTGTTAGTGAAATGGACTCCTTTTTACGGAAGTCCTACATCTTCCCTAGTTTTCCATTTACACCTCAGCGTTGTTTATGTCCAGGCCACCCTCTCTTTCCATTCTCTATGTTTGTAATGTTAAAAATGTGAATATGTATGTGCGTGTTTTTTTGTCAGAGTTTCGTTACTAAGAAATATTTAAACATTAATTTTTTCATTTTTCATTTGTAAGACGCCGATCGTAGAGATATGGGTGAATATGAGGGGTGGATGAGTGTGATGTGTGTAGATGAGCGAGATTAGTCATTTTTACTAACTAAGGTCGACTATTCCTAAGTAAGAACTATTTATTAATAGCCCAATAGCCAGGGGCAAATATTAAATAGCTTTTCGGATAACCAGCTTTTCTTGGAATCCGAACCACGTAGTGTTGGTCTGATTTTCAGCCAACTGACAAGCCTGACACTCAGTTCTATTCCCTACACAACATCCGAACACTGACTACCATCCAACACGAACACCCCAGACTTATCTAGTAGTATTCACGTCGATAGCAACCATTGAGTGGACGGATCCTATCGCCTACAACCTCTTTAACACTTTGTCTCCAAGTAGCTGGATTACAGCACTGCACCACCAGTGCCGCAATTAAGCAGTATGCCACAATACAAAACTTAAGTAGCTGTTTCATCTGGAGGTTTATTTATTTATCGTGATAGAAACGTCTTTGAGTATGTTTTACAACAGCTTAGTTTAGTGTACAGCAATATTAACCTGCTTAGTCTGCCTTAAAAATATCAATTCGTAATTATTTTTAAATAATTTCCCAGACTGTTTATGTCAGTGTTCACACATTTTTGGGGTTTATGTATACATTTTTATTGATGCTATTTCTATAAAATGTCTAAATTAGATGGGACTTATCGTAAAAAGTCCAGCATTTAATGAGCACCTGTATTGCTCTTATATATTGTAATAATCCTTCGATGAGTTTGGACATTTTCGATATTGCAGCTCTGTGTCTTATCAGTGAAACTGAGCTTAAATGACATAAGTGTACTAATCATCTTGGTTGTTCCGAATAAAAGCCATGTTAGATATAAAACATAAATAATGTGTTATGAAAAATAAATAAAAAAAGCTGATAATAAGATGATTTCTTTTGACTTAAATAAATAATATTACACATAAATACACACAAAAATATTACACAATCAATTGTTAAAATATTTAGATCAAACAGGACCGTTGCCTATCTTATCGTTAAAAATGTACCTGTAGGGCTATAATATTGTCAGAGGGGCTACTCATTGGTCGACGAATGAAAACTAAAACCAACAAAAACTGGACAAACCTCTTAAATTGACTGCTCAGATAAAAAGAAGTTGCACAGTGAAAACTAACAATATTAGTTATTTTCAATATTTTTTCAACAATAAAAAAAGATGTAAAACGTAATTGAATATTGCTGTACATTGTATACTATTTTTTTTTTGTAGTCAAATACAGAAATATTTTTACAATATTATAATACTTCCATTCTACAGTAGTTTATCATTAACCAACAAGAATGCAAATTTGTGTGGGTGAAACTTCTAGAATTGTGTTTCGAAATGCAAATGTTCTATCAACGTAAGTTTTCGTAACAATCTATTTTCCGTACACTTTTTAAGCTTTAAGAGAATGCCTTTATCTACCCACTTAATCTTAATATTTAAAGTGATCTTAAAATAAACACAGAACTAAAATTCGCAGGATTATTTTGTGCTAAAACAAACAGTTAATTATTTCAAATTGTGATCATTCAACAATCTTAAAAGAAAACGATACCCCTGGATTTCAACTCTCCTATTCCTAAAAGAAAACGATACCCCTGGATTTCAACTCTCCTATTCCTAAAAGAAAACGATACCCCTGGATTTCAACTCTCCTATTCCTAAAAGAAAACGATTTCCCTGGATTTCAACTCTCCTATTCCTAAAAGAAAACGATACCCCTGGATTTCAACTCTCCTATTCCTAAAAGAAAACGATACCCCTGGATTTCAACTCTCCTATTCCTAAAAGAAAACGATTTCCCTGGATTTCAACTCTCCTATTCCTAAAAGAAAACGATACCCCTGGATTTCAACTCTCCTATTCCTAAAAGAAAACGATACCCCTGGATTTCAACTCTCCTATTCCTAAAAGAAAACGATACCCCTGGATTTCAACTCTCCTATTCCTAAAAGAAAACGATTTCCCTGGATTTCAACTCTCCTATTCCTAAAAGAAAACGATACCCCTGGATTTCAACTCTCCTATTCCTAAAAGAAAACGATACCCCTGGATTTCAACTCTCCTATTCCTAAAAGAAAACGATTTCCCTGGATTTCAACTCTCCTATTCCTAAAAGAAAACGATACCCCTGGATTTCAACTCTCCTATTCCTAAAAGAAAACGATACCCCTGGATTTCAACTCTCCTATTCCTAAAAGAAAACGATACCCCTGGATTTCAACTCTCCTATTCCTAAAAGAAAACGATACCCCTGGATTTCAACTCTCCTATTCCTAAAAGAAAACGATACCCCTGGATTTCAACTCTCCTATTCCTAAAAGAAAACGATTTCCCTGGATTTCAACTCTCCTATTCCTAAAAGAAAACGATACCCCTGAATTTCAACTCTCCTATTCCTAAAAGAAAACGATACCCCTGGATTTCAACTCTCCTATTCCTAAAAGAAAACGATACCCCTGGATTTCAACTCTCCTATTCCTAAAAGAAAACGATTTCCCTGGATTTCAACTCTCCTATTCCTAAAAGAAAACGATACCCCTGGATTTCAACTCTCCTATTCCTAAAAGAAAACGATACCCCTGGATTTCAACTCTCCTATTCCTAAAAGCCACAGAAGTCATAGTCTTCTTCAAGTGACTACTGGAATTTGATGGCTAGTATATTTGGTAAGTTAATTACTTGTCGCTATGACAAACTGATATATACCTCTTTAATTGGCAAAGTCCCAGTATTAATTAGAGTTTATATGTTTGTACCTAACAGTTTTGGACACAAACTAGATTTTATGTGCATTTTGAAAATAGTTCTATTTTTTAAAATTGGCGACCAATTACAAAATTATTATTAAATGGAATAAACAAATATAATGTTGATTATTTTAAATATAAATTCGAATAAAACTTATTAACATAAATTTTTGAACACTAATGTTATTATTGTAAAGAAATGTCTATTGGAAATCTTAAAGGTTTTTATTTTCACAAATTTTGTCAATAACCTGCTTAAGATTTACTAATTAATAAAATCTACTTTTAAGGTTAAAAGCATTAAATGTTGACTCAAATTTAGTTACTGTGCTTATAATCACAATACAATAACGAACCAAGCAAGTAAAACGCAATTTCTGAGCTTTTAATAAGTGTCTTTCTAACGACCTCATTAACGCTCAACCCCTTACATTAGCAAAGATAATTAATTTTAAATGGTTTCCTGCTATTTAATTTATCCTAAAATATGGTTTTGTTTTAAGTTAATTTTTGATCAATAATACTTAATCGTTATCATTTCTTTAAACTTAAATAAATGTTCAATCTGAGTTGTAGTATTTTCTTAGTTTGTAATATTTTTAAAATTATAACAAAACTGTATTGTTATTTACTGCACTAAGACTATAATACTAGTAATACTAATACAATACAGATAGTTACTACTTAACTATTTCAACAGCTTTATTCTTTATTTTTTAGGGTGTCCGATCTTAAAATTACAAGAGCAATTAGTTATTCAAACGATAGTAATCTTGTTAAAGTAATATTCAGTTACAGTTAGTTATTTACTTTAAGTGATAGTTATTATCTGACACTACTATGTCTGCTACATTAGTTATTCAAACGATAGTAATCTTGTTAAAGTATTATTCAGTTACAGTTAGTTATTTACTTTAAGTGATAGTTATTATCTGATACTACTATGTCTGCTACATTAGTTATTCAAACGATAGTAAACTTGTTAAAGTATTATTCAGTTACAGTTAGTTATTTACTTTAAGTGATAGTTATTATCTGACACTACTATGTCTGCTACATTAGTTATTCAAACGATAGTAATCTTGTTAAAGTAATATTTAGTTACAGTTAGTTATTTACTTTAAGTGATAGTTATTATCTGACACTACTATGTCTGCTACATTAGTTATTCAAACGATAATAATCTTGTTAAAGTAATATTCAGTTACAGTTAGTTATTTACTTTAAGTGATAGTTATTATCTGACACTACTATGTCTGCTACATTAGTTATTCAAACGATAATAATCTTGTTAAAGTATTATTCAGTTACAGTTAGTTATTTACTTTAAGTGATAGTTATTATCTGACACTACTATGTCTGCTACATTAGTTATTCAAACGATAATAATCTTGTTAAAGTAATATTCAGTTACAGTTAGTTATTTACTTTAAGTGATAGTTATTATCTGACACTACTATGTCTGCTACATTAGTTATTCAAACGATAGTAATCTTGTTAAAGTAATATTCAGTTACAGTTAGTTATTTACTTTAAGTGATAGTTATTATCTGACACTACTATGTCTGCTACATTAGTTATTCAAACGATAGTAAACTTGTTAAAGTAATATTCAGTTACAGTTAGTTATTTACTTTAAGTGATAGTTATTATCTGACACTACTATGTCTGCTACATTAGTTATTCAAACGATAGTAAACTTGTTAAAGTATTATTCAGTTACAGTTAGTTATTTACTTTAAGTGATAGTTATTATCTGATACTACTATGTCTGCTACATTAGTTATTCAAACGATAGTAAACTTGTTAAAGTAATATTCAGTTACAATTAGTTATTTACTTTAAGTGATAGTTATTATCTGATACTACTATGTCTGCTACATTAGTTATTCAAACGATAGTAAACTTGTTAAAGTATTATTCAGTTACAGTTAGTTATTTACTTTAAGTGATAGTTATTATCTGACACTACTATGTCTGCTACATTAGTTATTCAAACGATAGTAAACTTGTTAAAGTATTATTCAGTTACAGTTAGTTATTTACTTTAAGTGATAGTTATTATCTGACACTACTATGTCTGCTACATTAGTTATTCAAACGATAGTAAACTTGTTAAAGTATTATTCAGTTACAGTTAGTTATTTACTTTAAGTGATAGTTATTATCTGACACTACTATGTCTGCTACATTAGTTATTCAAACGATAGTAAACTTGTTAAAGTAATATTCAGTTACAGTTAGTTATTTACTTTAAGTGATAGTTATTATCTGACACTACTATGTCTGCTACATTAGTTATTCAAACGATAGTAAACTTGTTAAAGTATTATTCAGTTACAGTTAGTTATTTACTTTAAGTGATAGTTATTATCTGACACTACTATGTCTGCTACATTAGTTATTCAAACGATAATAATCTTGTTAAAGTAATATTCAGTTACAGTTAGTTATTTACTTTAAGTGATAGTTATTATCTGACACTACTATGTCTGCTACATTAGTTATTCAAACGATAGTAATCTTGTTAAAGTAATATTCAGTTACAGTTAGTTATTTACTTTAAGTGATAGTTATTATCTGACACTACTATGTCTGCTACATTAGTTATTCAAACGATAGTAATCTTGTTAAAGTAATATTCAGTTACAATTAGTTATTTACTTTAAGTGATAGTTATTATATGACACTACTATGTCTGCTACATTAGTTATTCAAACGATAGTAATCTTGTTAAAGTAATATTCAGTTACAGTTAGTTATTTACTTTAAGTGATAGTTATTATCTGACACTACTATGTCTGCTACATTAGTTATTCAAACGATAGTAATCTTGTTAAAGTAATATTCAGTTACAGTTAGTTATTTACTTTAAGTGATAGTTATTATCTGACACTACTATGTCTGCTACATTAGTTATTCAAACGATAGTAATCTTGTTAAAGTAATATTCAGTTACAGTTAGTTATTTACTTTAAGTGATAGTTATTATCTGACACTACTATGTCTGCTACATTAGTTATTCAAACGATAATAATCTTGTTAAAGTAATATTCAGTTACAGTTAGTTATTTACTTTAAGTGATAGTTATTATCTGACACTACTATGTCTGCTACATTAGTTATTCAAACGATAGTAATCTTGTTAAAGTAATATTCAGTTACAGTTAGTTATTTACTTTAAGTGATAGTTATTATCTGACACTACTATGTCTGCTACATTAGTTATTCAAACGATAATAATCTTGTTAAAGTAATATTCAGTTACAGTTAGTTATTTACTTTAAGTGATGGTTATTATATGACACTACTATGTCTGCTACATTAGTTATTCAAACGATAGTAATCTTGTTAAAGTAATATTCAGTTACAATTAGTTATTTACTTTAAGTGATAGTTATTATCTGATACTACTATGTCTGCTACATTAGTTATTCAAACGATAGTAATCTTGTTAAAGTAATATTCAGTTACAATTAGTTATTTACTTTAAGTGATAGTTATTATCTGATACTACTATGTCTGCTACATTAGTTATTCAAACGATAGTAATCTTGTTAAAGTAATATTCAGTTACAATTAGTTATTTACTTTAAGTGATAGTTATTATCTGACACTACTGTGTCTGCTACACTTGTTATTACATATACAACAAAATATTGCGTTATATCTCATGATTTTTAATTTTACCACATTTATTTTAGTTACAGACAATTCTACTTGAAAATTAAAATTAGTTCGCAACGAATGCAAATATAAAAATACCCTTTTACATAAACTCCAACCCTTTATTTTTATATGCAGAGTAATACAGCGTAATATGAGTGTTATTATTTTCAGCTGTAGAAAATTTGTATGTATGGATAATAATAAATCTTAATATAGTGTTGATTATGGAACATTTTCATAATAAATAAGTATAATATCTTACATTAGTATTATTATGAGGAGGGTTGTCGACTATTTCCTTTTAGGTGGGGTTTATATAATTAGTTTCTGAGATTATTTGCAACAGTTTTCTTTAGTTGCTAGATTGTACTAACTTACTATTATTACTGATATTGGAAGTTTTTTTATTTCACTTATAATATTTATACATTAAATCAATGTGGTTAAACATAACTGTATTTAATTTTAGTGAAAATGCTGCTTTTTGAACCAGTTCCTCTTATTAAGGCATCTACCTTTGAGGGGATCTTTTTACATAAATTTAGTGTGTAATAGTTATAAATTTTTCCTAGAAAATTAAACTATTTTCTTACCACTTGGAATAAAATGTTATGCTTAAAAATGTTTTCATAGTTCAGTCTTACTAGTTTTGCAGTCTAAAATAATACATTCCAACGTATTACCACCTTAACAAATAGGGTAATAACAAATTTCACTTAAATCATAAAGCCAAAGGATTAAAATTGCATCTTCCTTGGTGTCTTATATACTCAGTTTTCGTAATTTGTATGTAACCCTGAAGCTTATTAGGGAAAGATAATAAATATAGGTTCTGATATGTTTTTCACTACTTGAAGCTTATTACATTCACTAAAAATATAGTTGATAACGAGACTACAGGCTTAAAACATGGTAGGTTAGGCCACAACTAAAATTTGGCTTCGTCTACAATATTTTCTCATTTAATAGTATATGCCAAAAACATTAATGTATTCCTTTCCTACAGTTACTTTAGTAACCAGTTTATTATTATTTAATAATAATAATAAGAATAATACAAAAATTCTTAAAAAGCACCGCATAAATTATAACATGCGATTAAACAAAACATTTTGAGATCAAATGTATATCTCATTGATTTTTCTTGAATTTTAACTACATTGCAATGTGATTTATAAAAATTGTGGGTATTATTAAAAAAAAAACATTTCCACTCTCTGGGATTGCTACAAAAGCATGTATCATCAAAGCTATAATGTTCTGTATTGAAAGTACTGAAAGTAAACAAACCAAAGTGGTTTTCTGTGTATAAATTAACACAATGGACGAACACAACCTCCAATATAAATACTAATGGGCTTGCTTTTAACCAATATTTTACCTTTATCTGCCCGTATTCGTATATTACAGTATAATTCATATATTAAATAAATACAATAAAAATGTATATTGCAATTTTGCATGGTATATTTCGTCTTGATAGCCTCGAAAGGTTTCTTATAAACAACTTGATATTTGCATAACTACTGTTATTTTACTTTTAATATTCATTTAAGTGTTATTTTTGATGAATAATATGTAGTAATGTAATGTATTCGATATAATACTGTCCACGTAACAACAGTGAACACTTAATTAAAAAATATTTAATGTAATTAATAGATTCATTTAAAACTAGTGCTAAAAGCTCATTAAAATATCATCAAAATCAGATACATATTAAATGTATTCGTGCCAATGCTGTTAACTTTGTATGTGTTGAGATAATGTTCCACTTTTGTATGCAACAATTCGTCACCGTTATCAACATGGCAGTGCATACACGGTGACGTCAATCGATTGATCGATGTATTTAGATACCAGAGGTTATCCCAATGTGTTCAATACACGAGTGAACCCGCCCTTCCATAGAAGGGATGAGATTAGTTGTATATCCCTTTATGTTAATAATAAATAATAAATAATAAATAATAAATGATAAATAATAAATGATAAATGAAAAATGAAAAATGACAGATGACAAATGACAAATGATAAATAATAAATGATAAATGATAAATAATAAGTAATAAATAATAAATAATAAATAATAAATAATAAATAATAAATAATAAATAATAAATAATAAATAAATAAATAATGTTAATAATAAAATAAATATCTTTATGTTAAACCACGAAATGCTACAGGGTTTGTTATGAATCTTGACAAACAACCTACTAAAGTGGTCTTTAAACATGGAATATACACTTTCGAAATAGTTTTTATTTGAAAAACAACTTGAATTTCGTTATATTGAACAATTTTAGAGAACTGGCCATTGTTCAACTCTCGTTGAGTTACTAAAAACTAACTCAATAAGAACATGTTTGAGATGTAATCACTCACGCTAATTACGCACTTTCAATATAAACTTTTGTTCAACAAACCAATTTTGAACAACCAATACACAAACTGCAATTAATTAAGGTGCTGAGTACATTGGTTGATGTATGAGACTCAGAACACAATTAATTGATAGTTTGCTAACACCAATTGGGATTGGCAAACATTTGATTTAATTTAGTTCATATACTTCTCAATGGTACTAGCGATTGAATTGTAGAACCAATAATGAACATACTTCTATACGAATAATTGCTTTTATTTGATGCATGAAGTTAAAACTATTTTGTGGACGTATTTTATTGAATATAAAAAAATATATATTGTTACGGTCCAACAGGTTCTAAATAAATATGGTGATTCCACTTCTGACTAATAATTGTTACTTTTATTTACAAGTTATAAATCACTAATTTACACACTATGAAATATTTACGATTATTTTGGCACTATTTTCTACACACAAATTAATTAGTAATATTTACAACGACTTATGTCACTCACTTATCACTCTATTCACCTAATGTCCGACACTTCTCGGTATACAGTTACTGTCACACCCACTGGGACTGACTGACTCTTGACTCAGTCAGCTCGGCCGAAGGGTGTATTTATATGGGGGACCAGAGGTGGAAGCACAGAAGATTCTAAAACTGGCGATGGTGAACCTTTAGAAGCATCTAGAAGTTCTCTATTCCAGAGATCGAGGCGAATGATCTGTCATTCTAGTACTTCCTGGAAGACCCCGCGCAGGGCGGTTACCCGCGCAATGGCCTAGGCCGTGCCGATGGTGGCTGCCGTGATCCATAACTATATAAAGTTGTGGGGAAGGAGATTTTACTGGTATGTATGATCAGCTAAATTATTATTTAATATCTATCAATTGTTTTACTATCTTATATGATTTGTATATTAATACAAATCATAACATGGGATTTTAACGTAATAAGTAATAAAAAAATAATAATTATAACATAAATCACTTAAAAGTTAGATTGAACATTGAAACAAAATCTTGATCCATATGTTTTATGTATAACATCACTTAATTAGCTGGCATCAAAATTACTTAAATAATTTACCAAATGACTATAATTTTAGAAAAGGCTTCTACTAAGTCTTAGATATAATAATCAATTTAATATAATATGTTGCAAAGGACATTAAAGTTGTATAATTTTGTAAGTGCATAAATGAAATTTACGTAGAAAATTCACTGGTAGGTTTGAACATATCTATTCAGTCAATTAAGATGTTAAAATCAGATATAGCGTGAGTATTCATCTCTCTAGATTATATCTAATCGAGGAAAAATCTTATAAATACTGGTACATTTAAATATCATTGAATTGGAAATGCCGAGAGTGGTTTTCAAGTGCAGTAAATATATTAAGTAGTAATTAAACATCACAAAGGAATTATCTCATAATGTGTATCTGTGAAAATTAAATCCAAATAATATAACCTTTTTATTTCTAAAATAAGGGTATTTTTGCTATATGAGTCCTGGTTTAATTTAAAAAGTGTGTAGATGTTTACGTACCTTTTTGTTCCCCGTTTTAAGGTAACTATTTCACAAAATTTATTGAAGTGTAAAACGTATTCATTAAAAAAATATAGCGTCGACTGTTCAAAGCGAGAGTGGCTGTTACTTAATAATTACCAAAAAATTACCTTTTTATTAAGATGATGTAGTAAAAAAAATGTTTTTCTTGTGTCTAGTGGATCCATTTGATAAATTTCTAAAGGTCACAAAATGTTAACAAAATTACTGGAAATTACGTAATTTGTGTTAGTAATGTTTTCTAAACAAAGATTCGGTAGAATAGTAATGATATTAAATAGTTTAATATATTTGTAATAAGGACATTTGTTAATATTATAAAATTTAACATGGAGTGTTACATAGTCCCTTGTAGAAGGAAACTTGGTGGTTCAACTTGTAAAGTAAGACTTTGTCTCTTCCTGACAAAAATTGTTGGCGGTATTTAAACAATTCGATCCAAAACAATACTTGTATCGTAACGTATGAAGTGTTATCGTATTATTTTAAGTGTGAAACCGTATTCTACTGTACTTAAGTTGGTTTTGAAATTGAGTATTTCAATCATTTTTTATGGTTAAATAAGTGAAAATTTAAGCGCAATTCTTGATAATTTTCTACAGAAAACTCATGATATCAACTTATAGTTGACAAGAATGGACATTTAATAATCAAACGGTGTTCACTATAATTCATAATAATATTAAGATTTTCTCTCTAATATTTAGTAACCACTAAAACATGAAACATTTTCTATACACTTTTAAAAGTACTTATTTAGTTTATGAAGTGACTTTTACAGTGGAATAGAGTTAAACAATTCCTTAAAAGCAAACCTTTAATAATTATATTGGAGGTAATTTTCGACATTATGTTAATTTATACTCAGAAAATCACTTCGTTGTTTATGTTAAGTATTTGCAATACAGTAGTTAAAATGAAAAAATGAAAAACACACACACAAACTGCTTTATTTTCCAGAGAAGTTAAATTTATTTAACATTAGTGTTTTTTTATACATGTTTATATGAAACTTATTTGGAAATAATTTATTGTTCACATGTTAAATAATAAATATTTATCATTTTAAAAAACCCTGAAAAGGAATATTATGGCTATTTTATAATGTCCATGGCATATACCATAAACATATAGAGTATTTTAGGCAAAGAAAAATATTAATAGTGTTTCTTCCATAAACCACGTGCTTGTAGTCTCGTTTTAGATTATATAGTTAGCGAATGACGGTAGCGAATACACAATCAACATCATCCCCTACCTCTCATGATTGTATTCAGGCTGCGACAGTAAAAGTAAATTTTAATGAACTTTTTATAATTTGGTAATTCATTAAAATTAACTAATTCTTAAACCAGAATTATTCATATTTTGTAGACTAAAAAATTGTAAAACTGAGTACTGAAAATGATTTTAAAAATCATTATAATGTGGATCAAAAGTTGGAAAACAAATGTAATGAAATATTCGTAAAATGTATTAATAGGAGTGTAAATGAACGATAATATGTTCATGTAAATATACTTGATAATCAGTAGCTAGTGTTAATCATTTATACATCTTCTACCCCAGTAAATATAAATACTCAGGTTACTCTGCGCTACTCAAGTAGTAATGAATGGGGATAGATGGGGTGTATACAGAAGGGTAGTTTCTGAATTGGCTCTCACGTGAACTAATATGCACTGGCTATCGACGATTATTGTGGGTTTTAAATGAATGTGGTAAATTATATAACATGCGTGATACAGAATATTGAACTGTATTAGCATAGAAACTATTGATACTTAGGCATTAAGATGTATTTTATAACAATTTAAAGGATACAATTAATTGTAATAATGAAACCCAAATAAAAGGTTATTGTAAAAAAAAAAAAAAAAAAAAAAAAAAAAGACCGATCTAATTGAATTGCTATTTATTAAATCATACGGGATATACTTACTTAAAATACTAACCAATTCTGTATAAATAATTCTGGCACTAGTACATTTTATCGTTGAGCGTAATCTAGCAGCAATAAAGTAGTGATTTTCAACAGTCGCTAGGTTAATTAATTGCCCAAGTGCATTATGAACTAAAAAACACTAACACTCAATTAAATAATGTATTTAAATTATCAAAATTAAAAATATATAAATAATATAGGTGAACAAAATTTACTTTAAACAAGGAATGTTTTAGAATGAAGTTAATAGCAGGAAACCATTTTAAATTAATTAAATTTGATAATTTAAGTGGTTGAACGTTAACGAGGTCATTATAAAGACACTTATTAAAAGCTCAGAAATTGTTTTACGTTGGTTGAACGTTTTCTATTATTTAATAGTAACTGAATCTTAATTAAAGGAATCTCACCATTTTGTGACATAAATTGTTACAATACAAATATTTCATTTATTGCTAGGCAATTTTTAGATTAAATATGATAAATGGAAATAGACATTAAATATTACAAATTTTCTTTATTTTATTATTTTTTTATATTATATTTGTTAATATTTCA
Source organism: Stictocephala bisonia (assembly GCA_035578905.1). NCBI lineage: Eukaryota > Metazoa > Arthropoda > Insecta > Hemiptera > Membracidae > Stictocephala > Stictocephala bisonia. Next base: position 1,185,803 of record JAQJVL010000241.1, on the reverse strand, counting down.
AAGCAGGTTATATTTAATCAAAATTATGGAGATAAATACTGATGGTACTGGAAAACCGTTAATGATAAAATACAATAAAACTGACAGTACTCATCATATCTGTAACAAAAACATTACCTTTATACATATTATTGAAATATGTAGATAAATATACAAGAAGATTGGTCTTAATTTGAATGTGCAATTTAATAAAGGTATTGTTATTGATTATCTAATTATTGATTTAAAATAGCTCCAAACTTACAAATTGTTCTTAAAGTTGTCATGGCTGTAATTAGTTTCACGTTATAACATATACAAATTTGCGCTTTCATGACAATTTATTTCTACACTATATGCAGTTAAATGTGGTAATTATTTTAAGGTGGTCGACCTCTCTTTATAAAAAACAGTGAAACATAGAGTGTATACAGTGTAAAAACAGATGTCTAATAGTATTTTGAATTCTAATATTATCTGCATAATATTGACATTTTAAACTTGCAAACTATGACAAAAATTTATATTAATCGTGACTATTTGGCTTCTTATTAATGAGTATATTCTTATGTCATTTTAGAAAATCCAATTAACGATGCAACTTTAACTATAACTTATATACCAAGACAACAGTTCTTTCCTTACACCTCCACTAATTACAATAATGTAAATTATTATTAAAATTAGTTCATTTCTTTTGTATCATATTTAAATAAAAACTGTATAAAAAATAAACAAAAACATGCATGTGTATCTGAAAATGTAATAAATATAAATGTATTCATGTTATTTTTTTCAATATTTTATGTTTGAGTACATTTTTTAAATAGTGTTTAAAAGAGAACAATTTCAACATTATTTTTAACATTTCATATAAGATGTTGTATTATCATTAAAGTAGAATATAAGAGCGTGAGAAAGTTTATTAATTGCGTGTAATATGAAAGCACTAGTTGGTAGTTGGAGGGATTTGTTGGCCAGGTCACTCCCTTATCATGCATCCCAGGTAGTTTAGGTGTAACTTGTGCATGGTAATATTAAACAAGAAATCACATACTGTAACCAAACAAACTTTTATAAAAGAAATCTAGAAAACAAAGTTGACAACTATATACAACTATGTTTTTATCACGTGTACAGGGGTTGTATTTATTATAGTTATAAAATTATTGTTTTGTTTTTTGTTAATTTCCTTATCAAGTTCTTTTCGAAACAGCTAATACTGTAATATATTTATGTATCTCTTTTTATTTATTCCTAAGACGCAGACCGTCATGATAAATGGGCGAATATGGGTTTCAAATGAGTGTGATGTGTGTAAATGAGTGAATGTAGTCATTGTTACAAACTAAACCGAACTATTTCTTAGAAAGTGTCATTAATTAGTAGCCCAATGACAGATGAACAGCCGATGGCTATCAGCTGATTCTTTTCAAAATGTGTTACGACTCTGAATGGGGTCGAACTGAGAACATTTAGCTTATAAGGCTGGGACTTAACCAACTAAGCTACTGACCAATTTTACTGTTACTCTTTTATGGATACTTTCAATTTCAAAATATAATATACCTATACTATCGAAAAACTCTATAATTGATTTGAAGGAAGCTAGCTAAATATAATACTAAATATAATAGCTATTTAAGAGCCGTAAAAATAATAATAGTAATAGTAGTTTATTTTCATTTATTTTATATATATCTCGTTTTCAACACTTATCTCAACTAATGTATTTAGATAGTTAATATTATGTAATTAGATCGTTACGCATATATGTTGGCAGAAAATTAATAAATCATATTTTACTATCAGAAATTTAATTGCCTTATTTTATGTATGTTTAATTTGAAAAATCAAGATATTAATAACCACAAATTAAGAAATAAAAAACTTTAAAAACTTAAATGATAGTTCAAGTACATATAATATTTAAAGGCTAATCATAATTTCACGTTAAATAATGTTATCATATTTCATACGATGTCACTTAGTATAAGCGTGACATAAAATGTAGTTATGTCTATACGTCTAGTTGACTAGATAGAGCTGTCACTGTACGTAGTAGCGTGGCACATGTCACTTCAAACAGCTGACACACTAACTCCCCATCCTTGACGTACCAGGTAGATATTCCAAATAAGACATGTTGAATGTAAACGTATATTTTAAACATGTATAATTTGATAAAAATACGAGGCCAAACAAACAATTTTTGTTTCTAAAAGCATATATTTATTTGTAAAATTGTGCAATCTATTGTTTTTTTTTGTACCTTAAAGTCAGTATAAAAAGAGGTGCTCATAACAATAAATTGAGCTAATACTTGAAAGTAAATAAATGCTTATACTTGTATTTTTCCCCTATCTACCATATTAATATTCTCAACATACAAAATTACAAAGGAATACATTTATTAAATAATGAAAACTGATATGTTTATATTTGTACAGAGTTCTCATTATATATTTCTAACCCCTGTGATTTATAAAAATGTTTACGTTTTATTTATTAAAAGATTAATTTTTTTATGATTTATTATAAGATTTATATAATTGTCTGAAACGGCTGATCGTTAAATCAACAAACAAATTATTTATTAATTATTAACTGCATTAATAATTGTAATGAAATTATAAATAGTGTATACGTCCTTCACTAACTATTTGTTTACGTGTCCTTTTATATATTAAGTATTTGAATGACTTTAAATATACACCTGGAAATTAAATAAATATATACTGAATCTGTAAAACAGTTTAGAAAAAGCTAAAAATGTGTTTAAAATGAAATGTATTTCAAATTTATTATTTCAATGTTTCGTTCTATGACGTTGTTAAAAATTTGACTGTTGAAGTAACCATTTAAATGACTGCAGACTGCCACACAACACACCCAAACACAGTGATTGGCCCGCCCATGTAAATATAGTGTTGCTGATCAACCCTTCCACCTACACAATAAGAGAGGTTGGTATTGACCCACTCACCCACCCCTACACGTACAATGGTATTCACCCACCCAACCACCCCTACACGTACAATAGTATTGAGCCACCCACCCACCCCTACACGTACAATGGTATTGACCCACCCACCCACCCTACACGTACAATGGTATTGACCCACCCACCCACCCCTACACGTACAATGGTATTGACCCACCTACTCGCCCCTACACGTACAACGGTATTGACCCACCCACCCCTACCCGTACAATGGTATTGATAAACAAATGCTTTAACAACTAGAGAAACGTAACTAGAAGAAAATTTGGAAAGTCAGAAAACTATAAATTAAAGGGCAGAAAATAAATCGTACAAATTACTCTAAAGAATAGTTTTAACATATCTCCCAAAAAACATAAGAAGAGCTTTTATCGTATTGGTAACATCACATAAAAATAAAGAGTACATTTTATTCACCCAATAACATAACAATTGGAAATATATTGTCCTATATGATTAATTTTAGTTATTAAAATAATATTCATGAAGTACTAACAAACATCTACAAAAATATGGCCGAACTGCAGAGTGTATGTATTATGTTAAAATAATAAAAATATTATTTTACAAAATAACATTTCGTAATTAAATTAAATTATTAATTAAAGTTATTTTATACCAGGGTAAAAGCACATATTTCAGTTTTCATATACAGTGTTTCAAAGTAAAGTTATGAGTTTAGTTTCCTGGTTATTGCTCAACTTGCTCGCAAGTTTCCCTTTCCAACCTTCCCAAGGCTTCTAGTGACACTGCAGCACATTCCCCTAATATTAGTAGGGTGGGGAGTAACTTATCAACTCGTAGAGATTAGAACTTTATGATATTTAGAGTGAAATTGTAATGTTAAGCCCTTAGGAGTAGTGCTTTGTAAAATTTAAATGTTAATTGATATCAACAACTATAAATTCATTTAACATTAACTGCCATTAACATTAACAGCCATTAACATTAACAGTTAAATTGCCTACTAAGAAACATCCAAGTTCCCATATCACTTATCAGCTGGTATTGATTCGACAGTTTACGTTTAGGAAATTATAAAGGTTTTAGTAAATAATTAGCATACACAGGTCTGGTTCTCAGTAGCATACACAGGTCTGGTTCTCAGTAGCATACACAGGTCTGGTTCTGAGTAGCATACACAGGTCTGGTTCTCAGTAGCATACACAGGTCTGGTTCTCAGTAGCATACACAGGTCTGGTTCTCAGTAGCATACACAGGTCTGGTTCTCAGTAGCATACACAGGTCTGGTTCTCAGTAGCATACACAGGTCTGGTTCTCAGTAGCATACACAGGTCTGGTTCTCAGTAGCATGCACAGGTCTGGTTCTCAGTAGCATACACAGGTCTGGTTCTCAGAAGCATACACAGGTCTGGTTCTGAGTAGCATACACAGGTCTGGTTCTCAGTAGCATACACAGGTCTGGTTCTCAGTAGCATACACAGGTCTGGTTCTCAGTAGCATACACAGGTCTGGTTCTCAGTAGCATACACAGGTCTGGTTCTCAGTAGCATACACAGGTCTGGTTCTCAGTAGCATACACAAGTCTGGTTCTCAGTAGCATACACAGGTCTGGTTCTCAGTAGCATACACAGGTCTGGTTCTCAGTAGCATACACAGGTCTGGTTCTCAGTAGCATACACAGGTCTGGTTCTCAGTAGCATACACAGGTCTGGTTCTCAGTAGCATACACAGGTCTGGTTCTCAGTAGCATACACAGGTCTGGTTCTCAGTAGCATACACAGGTCTGGTTCTCAGTAGCATACACAGGCCTGGTTCTCAGTAGCATACACAGGTCTGGTTCTCAGTAGCATACACAGGTCTGGTTCTCAGTAGCATACACAGGTCTGGTTCTCAGTAGCATACACAGGTCTGGTTCTCAGTAGCATACACAGGTCTGGTTCTCAGTAGCATACACAGGTCTGGTTCTCAGTAGCATGCACAGGTCTGGTTCTCAGTAGCATACACAGGTCTGGTTCTCAGTAGCATACACAGGTCTGGTTCTCAGTAGCATACACAGGTCTGGTTCTCAGTAGCATACACAGGTCTGGTTCTCAGTAGCATACACAGGTCTGGTTCTCAGTAGCATACACAGGTCTGGTTCTCAGTAGCATACACAGGTCTGGTTCTCAGTAGCATACACAGGTCTGGTTCTCAGTAGCATACACAGGTCTGGTTCTCAGTAGCATACACAGGTCTGGTTCTCAGTAGCATACACAGGTCTGGTTCTCAGTAGCATACACAGGTCTGGTTCTCAGTAGCATACACAGGTCTGGTTCTCAGTAGCATACACAGGTCTGGTTCTCAGTAGCATACACAGGTCTGGTTCTCAGTAGCATACACAGGTCTGGTTCTCAGTAGCATACACAGGTCTGGTTCTCAGTAGCATACACAAGTCTGGTTCTCAGTAGCATACACAGGTCTGGTTCTCAGTAGCATACACAGGTCTGGTTCTCAGTAGCATACACAGGTCTGGTTCTCAGTAGCATACACAGGTCTGGTTCTCAGTAGCATACACAGGTCTGGTTCTCAGTAGCATACACAGGTCTGGTTCTCAGTAGCATACACAGGTCTGGTTCTCAGTAGCATACACAGGTCTGGTTCTTAGTAGCATACACAGGCCTGGTTCTCAGTAGCATACACAGGTCTGGTTCTCAGTAGCATACACAGGTCTGGTTCTCAGTAGCATACACAGGTCTGGTTCTCAGTAGCATACACAGGTCTGGTTCTCAGTAGCATACACAGGTCTGGTTCTCAGTAGCATACACAGGTCTGGTTCTCAGTAGCATACACAGGTCTGGTTCTCAGTAGCATACACAGGTCTGGTTCTCAGTAGCATACACAGGTCTGGTTCTCAGTAGCATACACAGGTCTGGTTCTCAGTAGCATACAAAGGTCTGGTTCTCAGTAGCATACACAGGTCTGGTTCTCAGTAGCATACACAAGTCTGGTTCTCAGTAGCATACACAGGTCTGGTTCTCAGTAGCATACACAGGTCTGGTTCTCAGTAGCTGTGGTAATTAATTATTGTGGAGTTTAAGTTCTAAGGTACAAGTTCTCAGATAAAGTGATGATCCGCCTGTTGAGAAATATATATACCAACAACCCTCTGGCTAATGTAAAGTTAACAAAAATTCAAATTCGATAAAAATATTATAAAATATAATTATTTAGGATTATTTATTCCATTATTTATAACCTCTTTATCGGGCCTAAAATTCTTATTGTAAGCTTACTACAAGATATGTTGGCATCTTCATATTTAGCAGCCTCTACTGTACTGACAATAAGTAACCATCAGAATTTTATTTCGTCTTAAATACTTTTAGAGAAGTATAAAATTAAGCTTATTGAAGAAATTTTATGATTCATAAAGTATAACAAAATAAAAACTGAGTGTTCATAATATTTTTTTACCTTTATTTTTTTTATTAGAGAGCATTTACTAGAGAGAAATATACCAGTTTCGTTGAACTGTGGGGCAGCAACCTTCCTTATCAACCTGCAAACTTGTTCTTTTTTGTCGTTCCTGTTTGTGGAAGCTGAATTTTCACTTTTTTAATTACAATTTAATTTTTATAAACATACCGTTAAATATACACAAGGTTTCATAAATATCAGGTTAATGGGGAGCCATTGGCCAAGTTATCTATGGCGTCAGGACCTTGAGCTTTTACTGTACCAGCCCTCTCACTTAGTTTGATTAGATTTCCTGTGCAGGAAAAAAACTGTTTAAGGGACTATTTTCCAATACAAACAAATTGCCACATTTCTGTATTGCTTAATTCGTTTACAAAACAATGAAAATACTTCTTTTTCAAGTAAGCAATCTGCAAATAGAAAACCATAACTGCACATATCAAAAGTGCATGGAAATCGGGCAGTTATGGTAAAAAAATGAACTCTTCCTTTCCACAGAAATAGAAATTTGTTTATATTAGATTATTTTACATTGCCATTCTGGTTGTACGAGTAAGAACAACTCTGATCGAATATAAGTGAAGTAATTGATTGATATGACGCAGAATCTTACTGCATTTTAGAATAATGACTAACAAAATAATAGGCTGGTAATAATTTGAAATCACAATATTCCAGAAAGGATAAGAAACCTTTTAAATTTTGTCTGGAATGGATGAAATTAAATTATGGAGAAGATTTAACTTCTCTTTGAATATTTTTTGATAACGAGTAAACGTGGCTACTATGAATGTTACTTTTTCAAAAGTTGTGTTGCACTTACCAATATATTTTACTTTATAGACTAAATATTTGTTTGTGAAACCAAAGGGTTGATTATTCATGCAATTCTATTGCTATTTTGATGTGGTTACTAGAGCTGTTTTTAGCATTATTGGTTTGTTTTTTCAGAAATTTCCAAGCCGTTGTACAAAGATTCTCCTACAATTCATTACTAGTTATAACATATTAAATAAAACTTTTTTCACAACAATCACTAACCCTAAAAATCTATAAATTTAAAATCGTACAATAACAGACATGATGGAACATTTCAGGAACAAATTTTAAAGTAGTTTGAACATAAATTTAATGATGTTTTAACAAACAAAATGTATAAAAATATGTCGTCACTGACTGGCTTCAAATATTATTTTTTTATTCCATCTATTACAATATTGAACACAACTCTGCATATGAAGTTAAATATCTTTTAATAAGTAGTGGTTCAACTGATGCTCATACAATGTCACAAAGGACTTTAATAAGTAGTGGTTCAACTGATGCTCATACAATGTCACAAAGGACTTTAATATGTAGTGGTTCAACTGATGCTCATACAATGTCACAAAGGACTTTAATATGTAGTGGTTCAACTGATGCTCATACAATGTCACAAAGGACTTTAATATGTAGTGGTTCAACTGATGCTCATACAATGTCACAAAGGACTTTAATAAGTAGTGGTTCAACTGATGCTCATACAATGTCACAAAGGACTTTAATATGTAGTGGTTCAACTGATGCTCATACAATGTCACAAAGGACTTTAATAAGTAGTGGTTCAACTGATGCTCATACAATGTCACAAAGGACTTTAATATGTAGTGGTTCAACTGATGCTCATACAATGTCACAAAGGACTTTAATATGTAGTGGTTCAACTGATGCTCATACAATGTCACAAAGGACTTTAATAAGTAGTGGTTCAACTGATGCTCATACAATGTCACAAAGGACTTTAATATGTAGTGGTTCAACTGATGCTCATACAATGTCACAAAGGACTTTAATATGTAGTGGTTCAACTGATGCTCATACAATGTCACAAAGGACTTTAATATGTAGTGGTTCAACTGATGCTCATACAATGTCACAAAGGACTTTAATATGTAGTGGTTCAACTGATGCTCATACAATGTCACAAAGGACTTTAATATGTAGTGGTTCAACTGATGCTCATACAATGTCACAAAGGACTTTAATATGTAGTGGTTCAACTGATGCTCATACAATGTCACAAAGGACTTTAATATGTAGTGGTTCAACTGATGCTCATACAATGTCACAAAGGACTTTAATATGTAGTGGTTCAACTGATGCTCATACAATGTCACAAAGGACTTTAATATGTAGTGGTTCAACTGATGCTCATACAATGTCACAAAGGACTTTAATAAGTAGTGGTTCAACTGATGCTCATACAATGTCACAAAGGACTTTAATAAGTAGTGGTTCAACTGATGCTCATACAATGTCACAAAGGACTTTAATATGTAGTGGTTCAACTGATGCTCATACAATGTCACAAAGGACTTTAATAAGTAGTGGTTCAACTGATGCTCATACAATGTCACAAAGGACTTTAATAAGTAGTGGTTCAACTGATGCTCATACAATGTCACAAAGGACTTTAATATGTAGTGGTTCAACTGATGCTCATACAATGTCACAAAGGACTTTAATAAGTAGTGGTTCAACTGATGCTCATACAATGTCACAAAGGACTTTAATAAGTAGTGGTTCAACTGATGCTCATACAATGTCACAAAGGACTTTAATAAGTAGTGGTTCAACTGATGCTCATACAATGTCACAAAGGACTTTAATAAGTAGTGGTTCAACTGATGCTCATACAATGTCACAAAGGACTTTAATAAGTAGTGGTTCAACTGATGCTCATACAATGTCACAAAGGACTTTAATAAGTAGTGGTTCAACTGATGCTCATACAATGTCACAAAGGACTTTAATAAGTAGTGGTTCAACTGATGCTCATACAATGTCACAAAGGACTTTAATAAGTAGTGGTTCAACTGATGCTCATACAATGTCACAAAGGACTTTAATAAGTAGTGGTTCAACTGATGCTCATACAATGTCACAAAGGACTTTAATAAGTAGTGGTTCAACTGATGCTCATACAATGTCACAAAGGACTTTAATAAGTAGTGGTTCAACTGATGCTCATACAATGTCACAAAGGACTTTAATAAGTAGTGGTTCAACTGATGCTCATACAATGTCACAAAGGACTTTAATATGGGCAATATTAGATGGATAATCTAGGCCAGTAGGTGAGGCCAACATAGAGCAGATTTTCTATATTAAATAGCGAAATACTTTTTCTATTGTTGCGTATCTCGTAGTAAATACAAAGTAGTGAATAAATAAAACTGATTGTTTTACTTATACAGTACATTTGGTACTTATATGCTGACATGTTAATTTGATAACAAATGGGTAACTCGTAGAAATATTGATACACTTCAAAATTTCATTATATAATTATAATATAAAATTGTTATCATATATATTTGTCATTCTGATAAATGAGAAATAAAAAATCCAGTTTACGAACTGGGCTATTGGTTTATCATCAGTATTGATCTGAAATATTACATATAAACTTTGGCAGACTAATGAGCTTTCAAATAAGAAACTCTAAACTAGACGGAATATTTTATGAAAGCGTTTAACTTTTATAGGGGGAGGGAAATGACGGACGGGGACTTATTTCCGCATTAAACTGGATTCCTTCTACTATTATGGTGTCTGGGGTTCTTTTAATACTATTAAATTTTATGTATTTTATAAGATAAAGAAAATCGTTAACTTACTATGCTACACTTACAAAGTTTAATATTATTTCATTAAAAGCTATCATAATAAAAATAATAGTGTAATATAACATTAGAAAGATAAAAAACTAAAGTTGCGATTATAGTATATATAAGAAAGTATCATCATTAACATTTTTAAGCATGGTAAAAGTAATAAGATACAGAATATTACTGAAATGGATACAGCAACTTGGGACAGTTACAAATTTATATTGAAAATAAACGATATTAATATCTAAAGTTTTGATCTTCTAAAAATTCTGCATTTATGAGGATAAAAACTGTTAGTATATAATATTTATTATAATTGTAAATGTACTAGTAGTACAGATTTTTGTACTCTTAAATCGTATATTTTTTATTTATTATTAATAGCTTTTTAATTAGCATAATACGTGTTGGTACATATACAGTACAAGTAAACGTCACACAACAATTACAATATAAGCACAAAATGCACAAATATTTATTATTGGAATATTTTTCTTCAATAAGTACGAAACTCCTAACAGTATTCGACAGACAGTTTTGAAAATGTGTTGAGAAACATTTAGTAACCCTAATAAATAGTTTGTTTTATTTATTAGAACAGGACCGTGTCAGTTCTGATGATTAGGTTGGTCAATACTTATATACAGTACGTTTGTGGGTGGGCGGTTGGGTCAATAACACAGTACGTCTAGGAGTGGGTGGGGAGATCAATACCACAATACATCTATAGGGGAGCAGGTGGGTCCATAACACAGTGGGTGTAAGGATGGGTGGGTTGGCCAATCCCACTGTGTATGTATATGGTTGGAGTAAATATTTTCCACAGCTTTAAATAACCAGTAATGCCTAAGTTTAAGCTTGTCCATTATTCATATAGAAAACCTTTTTTTTATTTTTAATACTGTTATTTTATGTAACAAATGAAAGTGACCTCGCTTTTAAACTCTTTTAAAAACTCATTAAAATAGCAATATTTAATAACATCTATTCAAGTAATTCAATTTAAATTCACTAAATAACAAATTTATTTAACAATAAATTACCCAACAAAATAATTGTATTCGTAAAATATCAACTTATGGTCAGATATTTTTTGTCCTTTCGTTCTTGTATTATATATTTGCTTGAAAATGCCATAATAACATTTCAAAACAACTTCAAGTGTATCTAATGTCTTTCAATAATTTTACTAAAACAGGTAATCACAAAAACATTTAATTTTAATTTACCTTCTTGATTTAATAATCGTACACCGGTATTTAAGAGCTTTTTCACATAAAAACACAGCCTCACACCTACCCATACCCGTAGGTGATACTGAACCTCCCAACTACCCATAACCCACCCATACACGTACAATAATAGTGACCTTCCCACCCACCCATAAGCGCACAGTGGTACTAACTACTAACCCACCCATACGCGTGCAGTGGTACTGACCCTTCTACCCATCCATACACATACAGTGGTACTGACCTTCCAACCACCCATACAGTGGTACTGAACCTTCTACCCACACATACACGTACATTGATACTGACTTCCCACCCATACATGTACATTGGTACTGACCCTCCCACCCACCCACCCACGTACAGTGGTTCTGAACCTTCTACCCACACATACACGTACATTGGTACTGACCTCCCACCCACCCATACATGTACAGTGGTACTGACCCGGCCACCCACCCATACACGTACAGTGGTACTGACCCTCCCACACACCAACCCACGTACAGTGGTACTGACCCTCCTACCCACCCATACATGGACAATAGTAATATTTTAGTATAACTAATTCTAGGATGATGTTAGACGTCAAAATTCAAGATAATTTGTATTCAATAAAATATAATACTAGAGTTATACTCTGACTACCGAGATTTTCAAGGGTTTTGATCTACCCACCCACTCCTACATGTACAATAGTATTGACCCACCCACCTGGTTTTACTACACGTGTTTTATCTTTACCATGATTGCAAACATTGAGACAAATCAATGCCAAATAGATTTACTTAATTAATTAATAAAGGGTATTAAAATTAAATGGGATATTTTTTAACTATTATTAAGATTGCTTTTAACATAAAAATCTATCTAGGGTCTCCTAATCATTTGTAGACATGATAACAATTTTGATCACATACACCAATAAATGTGTGCTTCAGTATTAAAAACGTGTATGTATTTTAGTGATTATGAAAATAATACAATTATATTACGAACTAATTAGATATAGCATATAGTTGAGATGAGCGGAAAACTACTTATTTAATGAAAATTAAGTAAGTACTGTACTTTTAGTTCTAATTTAAAGCTTGACTTAATAAGGTAAACAGACTTAGAGTTGTTAATAAGTGTTTGCCCTTTAACAGACTTATATCTGTTGCAAAATATAAGCCTTTAGTTCGTATCTTTAGTGTATTTTACTATTATTCCTAACGAGTTTGAGCTAAATATTGTATCATATCTTGGTCCATATATATCAGCTTAGTACCTAGCGATAGTGGAATTGCACAACACACAATTACAAAGAATTAACTCTTAAACGTATGCCATTCACATGTTCTGGACAGTACGTAAAAGTTAAAGGCACTCCATAGCCAGCATTTAAAAATATATTAAAGACATATCACTAGGATGGCTGGATATATTGGTAATAGCTTTTTCGTATTAGATGCAAAAAAGTAACTAATACTCAGAGATACTATGTTATACTAATACTCAGAGTAACTAATACCCAGAGTAACTAATACCCAGAGTAACTAATACTCAGAGTAACTAATACTCAGAGTAACTAATACTCAGAGTAACTAATACCCAGAGTAACTAATACCCAGAGTAACTAATACTCAGAGTAACTAATACTCAGAGTAACTAATACTCAGAGTAACTAATATGTGAAAAGTAGTGTTGTAATGTCACCAACAAACGACTCGTAAACTGTACAGTGTTAGTGAGATACGACCAACTGCTTAAGGTGGCTTTCTCTACAAATTTTTACTAATCGTTTTCAGTAAAAAAATAAACGTATATTCACATTTAAAGTCTAAGTAAAAAAAAAAAAGATTCTACGAAGAATCAGAACCACATTTTGTAATAGAATGTAACAAATAGTTCTATTTTTCTAAACGTATACAATTTTTTCTGTAAATCAGTTCAAGAAACAAAACATAAGATATACGTCTTAAGGTATGGAAGCTGAATTGTTCTTCCCCTTTTATTTTTAAAAAGCCTCAATTTGGTCGGCAACAAGTGGAAAAACACGGAGCTTATAGAGAGATTATCCCCTTATACAAAGGGGGGAGGACAACCACTCGTCCTCGAGCGAGTACACTCGGCTAAACTCCTGCCTACCACGATAAGGGCTGACATGATATTTTGTGGTATTATTTTTAACACTTTGTAATGACAATTTTTCGTGGTTATTTTTTCATGCATAATTTAAGGCCATGATTATTTTACCTGTAGTAGTGCTGGTTTAAAAGGTAATAATTTATTTTTAGCACTAAGAAGAAGTTGCTGAGATAAAGGGTTATAAACTTAAAAAAAATTAAAAAAATAGCACTACTCCATTATAAATGGATGTCTTGTGAGTTGTAAAAAAGGACCAACTGGAATGCTTAGAAATCTGTTGCCTATTTAAGAAAATTAAATGTTAAAATTTTGGATGAAACTATTTTTATATGTCATTTTTATACCTTAATTTGCTTGGTACAATACATTTATGTGCACACAGTGTATACATGTTGTTGAGACACTTAGATATATTAAGATGGAGATTGGTGTAAACATGTTTACCGTAAACTCCGTTTGAAGGAACTTCCACTTATCTAAGCACTGCATTACTTATCTTCATTTATTTGGGAATGTTACTTAATCAAGTTCTCTCTGTCATAAAGAGCGTAAACCTCAGTAAAATATTGTGTGTATTACTTTAGTTAAATTAAAATGTCCCAAGGCTTTCTTAAATATGCAATGTATTTATACAAATGTACGTTGGAAGATGAAAACCTTTTTATCTTTCCTAAAATGTTTTGTGATTTTGTGTATCTTAACTTCGTAATTGAATGAAGATCAATTAAACTTAATTAAATTACTGCAATATGGACGTTGTATTTTCAATTAATGACCTTCTATCAAAGAAATGCAACTTTAACAATCCATACGTATATAATTGGATTTACAAAGGAATAACACTATGAAAATAACCCCGGGAAATGAATATTATTAGATAGTGAATGCTTAACTTATTATTGTAAGAAATTAAAAATAGATACGACAGTAAATGTATGAAATATTATAATTATAAGCATTGTAACCATTTTAAACATCTGAAAACGTTAAAATTAAAACTAATCCTGAAACTGGGTTAAAAATATGCCGTTTTTTTAGTTACATACTAAATCATAAGTGGTGTAAAATGTTGCTCCTATCCTTAGAGGGGTAGATTTTTGTTGTTCTTAAATTAAAATTGTTAGCTCATACTTAAGTGTACATTAAATTGCTCTCATAGTTTTTTATTTTCATATAATGTAATAACATGGTATAATTACCTGTTTTAAGTACTTTGCCAGATTCACACAGACTTTAGGTCATAGGTATTTTAGACTGTTTCGTAGACGATCCTTTCTTGTGCGACAAAAAGGTTAGGAATTACTCAGATAAATTTACTGCTCAAAACAGTTCTTAACTTGAATTTATGAAATATAAATGTTTACATGAATTTACAAACCTAGTCGTATATATTTCTATTAGATTGAAGTATTTCATATTTTAGCCACATTTTTATGTATTTTTGTAAACAGTGATGTTATAAATAACTATAGAGGGAGTTTATAAACATCCCTGATCAAACTTTCGGATGCTGTTGTAGAGGTCAAAACAAATAATGTTGTTCATGTTTACATTTTTACACAAATTTTCATAAAATCTACAATCTTTCTTAAACCACTTCTTGGAAAAAATTTAACAAAGTACTAAAATTAATGTATAAAAATGGACTATATTTTAAGTACCATTTTATACTTTTGTAAGCACACAATTTGAAAGCTAAAAGTTCGTTATATATTTTTTGTAATTTCTACGTATGTTAAATGACTCGTACATATGAAAAGACATAAATAAAACTAAAACCATATATTTTACGAAATAAATTGTTTTTTTTACCTCCACACAAAAGTGCCACAGTTTAGCCTAAAAGTTTATAAATACCCTGTGTGACACCCCATTTAACCTTGAAAAATAAATTCTGCCTGCTATAATTACTTCCATCAAAATATCCTTTAATCTTGTTCTTTACAACAGTTTAACTGCGAGAGGGGAGACACGTTATAAAGTCATTATGCAAAGTAAACTTTCGTGTCGTTGTCCGGTTGCGGTAAACATGTTTACTTGGATGTTCGTGTTTTTTTAATCTTGCCTCATTTTAGTGTTAACGTACAATGGAACGCACTTTTTAAGACTTGTACATGATAGTAAGTAAAATATTATTTTTAATGTTGTATTCTGACTTAAATGGTGCCACATTTAAATGTTAAGTACTTAATTTTAAATTTTAAGAAAAGTTTTCTTTATTTAGAAACAAAATTAACAATATCCGAACAATCGTTGGTCTCAAAAAGCAATTATTGGTTTAAATTAACGGTCCCACTAGGTAAAAACCCAACTGTTACATCGTTTAATTGCTTGGTAAAATGACATTATTAATCATTTATACATGATATAAATACTGAAATAAACTTTTAACACATTTATTACATTAATTTTTAAAGATTTTAAAAGTATTGCTGCAAAATTGTAATTTTTCATTTTTTAACTACGCTACCAGAAACGTTATCAGTAGTAACTAATCTAATTAATGGACCAAGAACATTTTTACCATCAAGTTTAGATTAAGTGTCATTTGATCCTCCCATTTTCACTCTAAACGTTAAAACAGTAATAATAAACAAAATACTTGATATTTATTTGTATTTGCTTTATTTTACAACGTAATCATTTTGTAATAATTCAGCTTTTGTATTTATTCTGTAACTGATTGTTCGGTCTTTACTTGAATCTTGTTTATTGCTTCATCCACTTTTAAAATCATTATTGTTACTAATGTTACTATTGTTGTTACTGTTTATCAATAAACACAGTAGTAAAGCTATAAATCAAAATTCTACAAATCTAAAATTGTTTACTTACAAAAAACAGTACATTATAAAATTAAAACACTGTTTATTTAATAGAAATTGTAGGTTAGTTTAGCTTATTGTATCAAATGCACACACCATTTTTGGATCTTGTATTCCTGTGATTATCAGCAGTCATGAATGGGCCATTAATTTCATGTCTTTTTTTTGTCAGGTATACTTTAGTATATGACCCTGTCCTTATCTCTTCGTATAGTTTCCTACGTAATTTACCTTTCTCATGTATTGGACACAAACAATTATTCTTTTTAATTCAATACAATCGTCTTCTTTATTTAATTTAAAATATAGGTATTTAATATGCAACCGCACAATAAGATTTGTATAAATTATTTCCATAATATAGAGTTATGCATTATTTAGATCTAACAGGGAACCCCTTTCTTAAAAAACATAACGAACGTTTTGTAAAGAACAATGCCGCTTGTATATACAGTTATAATTAATTTTATTTTAAAATAAATTGTACTAAAAGACATAAAACCATTTTATGAATTTACTAATGGCATTTAATGCATTGCTCAACACCCTTTGAATGAGTTTAATATCATGCAGACTTAACGTGTCAGCACAATAACAGAACACAACAGACAGTCACGTGCGATCAAATCTCTTGCAATTACATCTTATATTCCATTCCGGTGCCCAGGTGGTTTAAATCTCTATTTCGTGGTAAAATATTTTAAAAGTATAACTATTGCTGTTACTTTTCTTGTGAGGAGAAACAGAAACCTGTTCATCCATTTTTTATTAGATATTGTTGTTCTTTTACTATAAAAAATGTCAGGTTTTCATCTACTCAAGTTGCCAAAACCAATTTTGGTCTACTCAAAATAATTGGTCTACTCAAGTATTCACCAATTATTGTTCATTAGCAAAACACCGATCCTCAAGATATGGGCGAATATGAGGGGTGAATGATTGTGATGAGTGTAGATGAACGAATGTAATCATTGTCAAAAAGAGCCCAATATCCAAATTTATTAATATCCCAATAGCCAGGACAACTAAGGGACCTACAACTTTACATAGAATTTGAACCAGATAGTATTGGTCTGACTTTCAGTTAACTGACAAGCCTGATACTCAGTTCTCTTCCTTACACAACATATGAAGCTTGATTACTATCCAACATTACAATTTCAAATCTAAAACAGTCAAGCATAAAATAGATTGGATCCCCTTTTTCCTATATTTGGGGGACGATCGTAAAATGTTATTACATATTTAAGACTTAATATTATAAGATAAAACAAACACTCCAGTAAATAATTTTTGAATTTCGTAAGGCCTTCAAGATGAACCAGGATTTACTTTAAATTCAATGGTGGTTTTGTAAAAACGACATGGCCTTAAGCCCTGAAAAGACAAAATTTATCAATTTTTCTCTTAAAAAGGCTTATAAGCAGGAAAATAAAATTGTCTTAAAATGCATCAATTGTATAATTAGTGGTGCAGAATGTAATGATGATTGCTGTGAATTAAAGAATGTACCTAATGTAAAATATTTAGGAATTATATTAGATGAAAAGATAAATTGGAAAGATCACATAACAAATATCAAAAATAAAATAAATAATACAATCAGACTCTTTTATTACATTCGAAGTATGTGTAGTGACAGTTTATTGAGATCATTGTATATTTCATTAGTTCATAGCAGATTAGAATACGGGGTTGTATGTTGGGGAGGTACATATTTCTCTAACCTAAAACCTATAATCACAGTTTAGAAACATTTTATGAGAATAATAACAAAAAGTAATCGCTTCGAACATTCATTTCCAATTTTTTGTTCGTTGAAAATTCTTCCAGTACGATATATTTATGTATATAAGGTGCTAAAAATATTTTTCTTAAGAAGTAGAAATTGTAGGGAAAATAATGAGTATACAACCAAGCTGCGTAGTAATAGAAATGTGTCCGTACCGAAGCCAACCAATTCATATTTTACAAAATCATTTAATTTCTTAGCACCTACATTATTTAATAAATTACCAAACAACATGAAAGATATAATTAATATACATGTTTTTCTAAAAGAATTAAAGCTATGGCTATTCACCATTCAGAATATTGAAGAATTTTTGTTTTATATATGTATTTAATTGTATTCAGTTTTGCCTTGTTACTCAATATTATTATAAATCTCACTTGTTTTATTTTATTTTGTATGATAAATGCTCTCAAAAAAAATGTTCATTTGTATTTTTAAAATTTTATTGTAATGTACAATTTATTATAATTTTAGTAGTTTGGAAGATTAATATTCAATACTGATGTATGTATGTATATATATATATATATATATATTGATCATACTCAATAAATATAAGAATAGTTATATTATTTTATATAGTACTTGTACTCGTGGATGCCGTTTGAAAAATATTTCAATTGTCGAATTTTAAAAAAGCCTCCAAACAGGCAAAGGCTTGGAGGAATTGAATATTTCTCACTTTACCAACGAAATATTGTAGTAAGTGTATGTATATGTATATATTTGGGAAATAAATTTATTTCTTTCTTTCTTCTTTCTTTCTTTCCTTTCAGTAACAAAGTTACGATCTTCAGACACACAAACTAAATTAATATTGTTTACATTTGATTGATTTGAAAAACATATGGTAAAATAAAAATAAAACATATGAAATAATTTAAATAACATCTTTTAACATTAAATCATATATCCAGTAAGAAACGAGCTTGAAGAATGATACATTCGACCCTCAAGTCCAATGAGCTCATCAAGATGATATTGCTTGTAAAAGAAAAGGTAAGACTACTCTCAGATGATATTGCTTATTTAAATGCAAAAAGAGCAAAATATTTCCAAAATTTATAAATATTAATATTTCTATTAAAACTCTAGTAACAGAAAAAGTTCCCCACAATGCAAAAACAAATTGACTCAACTTAGAAATTAAATATTTAGACTCAAAACAAACAAACTTTGAATTACAAGCCATGGAATTACACCTAAAAATCACTAAAAAACTTAATTCTGTTAACTATAAAATTTTTCAAGAATTCACTTTTACAAAGTATTGAATATAAACATGAACACAAAATACAAAAACTATAAAATAAGTTCAATAACCTAATTATAAATTATTCGGTTACAAATGAAAATATATTTCCGATTGATTTGTCTACTGATTCAAACGAATTAATCCAAAATTTATCTTGCCAACCTTTCAATGAAGATGAAATAAATCTCTTACAAAAGGTCTAAATTTTAATATTAAATCAGCAAAAAGAAAGAAAAAGAAAACATATTTATCGATGTAGGATCAAATATGAAAAAGCTAAAATATAGTGAAAAATCAGCAATTACATATGATGTTTTAAATGGTATAAAACATAAAAATCTCAATACAAAGGAAGGAAACAATAAATATACATATATTGCGAAACAGTTAAAATAAAAATATGTTTTTTATTTAAAAGCTGATAAAGGTAATACAATTGTGATACTTGATAAAAATGAATATTTTAGTAGAGTTCATCAAATGTTAAATGAAGGTCCATATATTAAAAATGAAAGAAACCTTCAGATGAAATATATATCATCAACATCATCTACTTTAAAACAATGCAAATATTATTACAAAAGAAATGTCAAAAAAATTTACCGTTTCAAATCCAAATACTCCAAGACTTTATTGCCTACCAAAAATTCATAAACCTGGCAATAAAATGCGTCTAATAGTTTCATGTACTAATAGTCCTACATACTTAAAATCAAAATGCTTAGTTCAAGAACTACAGCAATATACATTTCCTGCAACATTTTCTGTTAAAGATATATTTGAATTTTGGAATATGACTAAACATTTAAGACTTGAAGATAATGAATGTTTAATTTCTTTTGATGTACCCTCACTTTACCCAAATGTATCTATAAAAGAAACTATCAATATAATAAAAAAACTAGTTAATTTCTATAAAATTTGAACAGTTAAAAATTGATGAATATTTTTATTATTATTATATTACTATAAATAATATACATTACTGCATGTCACAAAATACTTTTCAAATAAATAATGAATATTACAACCAAATAGAAGGAACACCTTTATCTTGTTTCATTGCCAACATATTTTAAAGCAATTTTGAACAACATGCAAAATATACGTTAAATTACTTCCCTAGAATTTGAATTCGATATGTCAATGATATTTTTGCAGTTTTTAATAGTAATGAGAATCTTCAAAATTTTACAAAAGATATAAATGCATTCCATCCAACCATAAAATTTACTTATGAAATTGAAAACAACTATTCCATTCCCTTTTTAGATATCCTTCTTTGAAGAAACTAAACATCTGGTCATATTGAATTCGATATTTATAGAAAACCAACACAAAATTTAAGATTCATACCAACTGATTCCATTCAGCATTCCAAAAGAAGCTACATACCATTCATTAATTCATCGTTTATTAAATATACCTTTGTCTACCTAAAATTTCAATAAAGAAATTACAAAAATCAAAGAAACCGCAATTTTATAATGGATACAACCCGAATATGATTACAATAGTGTTAAACAAGAAAAGACAAGAAATTGAAAAACAAAACCGAACACTATTACACAAAAATAAAAAGTCTGTCTGGAGAAGTGTTACATATGGATCTTTTTTAAACATAATGCAAAACAGTTTTAAGAAACACTCTAATGTAAATTTATCGTTTAAATATATATCAGAATTAAAATATTTGCTTGGAAATCCAAAGGACAAAATTAAAAATGAAGAAAATTATGGAATTTATGAAATTGAATGTGACAATTGCAATAAAAAATATATTGGCAAAAAAAAAAAAATCAACAAGATTAAAAGAACACAAATATCAGTTTAAAACTTATCAAGAGGAGAAATCAGCGATAGCAAACACTGCATCAATTTCGATCATAATTTTACAAAATGTAATTTACTAAAAGAAGTTCAAAATAAAGAACAATTACATGCTTATGTAAGCTTATATATAAAATATTCGAAGAAATTCTTGTTAATAAAGAGCCAGGAAAATTTGAAAACTCACCACTATAATATTTAAAATTTATACAATTTTTATATATATAGTTTTATTTTCTTATTTAAATTATTCCATATGTTTTATTTTTATTTTACCATATGTTTTCATATAAATCAAATGTAAACAATATTAATTTTGTTTGTGTGTCTGAAGATGGTAACTTTGTTACTGAAAGGCCTTAGAAAAAAAAATACTGTAGTGTTTGTTTCATCTTATAACATTAAATTATATATCCAGTAAGAAACGAGCTTGAAGAATGATATTTAAGACTATTAGAATTATGCTAGTGTAAAGATTGTATATAGAGATGTAAAGCTTGGCCCAAATTAGGGAGTGTCGGTGACCGAGCAGTTTAGTGTTATGGACTTAAAGCCTGATTTAGATATAGCGCGGGTTCGAATTCGGCAATTCTGAAATTTTGTATCATTAAAATTCACCATTTCTTGTACTTGTTCTTCCCCTCACTCTGTTTGAAGAAATTTCCCGCAATCAAACGTTTTGGAGAATGGATATAGTAAGGATTATATGGAAATCTGCCTCTCCTAGTAGAAGAAACAAGTTTGCAAGTCATATACATTTGTTTTGTTGTACCCTCACATAGTGTGATATCTAATGACAAAGAAATAAAATAGTCATCAAATAGGAAAGTTACATTTAAAACGAGAAATTCCTTCGATAGTTAATTTTATGAATACAGTAATTATGTAAACTACAAAAACATTGGCAGGTTTTTAATATTGTTTTCATAAAAATAATAATGATAATTTAAATGTTAAACTACTTCTTAGAAGTTGAGATAATCAAAGAAAAAAATTATACATTCCAAATGAATTGTGTGGTTCATCTCTCAGTAAATCTTCACTTAGTAGATAAAGCATTGTTAGTATGGCCTCCAAGTTTAACTTAACAATATATTTTTTATGTACCGTTTTGTATCAATTTACATTCAATCATGTTCTATTTGTACAGTTATACTTTCAAAAATGTACATAAGTAAGTAAGTTAATAATTCTTAAAGTCTCATGTAAACTTGTAATTACCAGACTATAGTTCGGAGATAAACGCGTCATATAGTTATTCATAGTGTGTCAATAGTTTTCAAAGTGTACCATATCTTGTTGTTAATCGTAACTAACCCAGTTTATTTTAAAATTTACAGTAAAGTTACAACATTTACTATTGAATAATACCCTAAAAACACCTCAAGGTTGGTATAATGCCGTAAACTGTTGTCAGTGAGTCTAACCTACTCTATAGTAAATAGTTTATCGATTTGTTTATTACTTATAATAATACGTTATAGTCATAACGACAGTAATATTTGTCACAACCCCTCTCCCTTTTGTGTTCCAGGTTACACAACTTTCATTACGCGAGCCAAACTCCATTAGAGTGGTAGTTTGGTTTAGTTCAACCAATTAGCTGAACACTTGCAAATTGATATTTTAATGGTTCATTCAGTTAATGGCACATGACGTCCTTTTTGTAATGAGATTAGTTACTAATTGTATTGATAAAATAAATATATTTTTAATGAACGTATTGCAGTTTTATAATACTTTTTAGGACTTTAAACTCAATTCTTTTCATATCTAAGACGCCGATAATAGGAATAAGGGTGAACATGAGGGGTGAATGAGTGAGATGAGTGTAGATGAACGAGTGTAGTCATTGTTACTCTCTAAATTTGACTTAGCTCAGAAAGAACTATTTACTAATAGCCAAAAGCCAGGGCAACTATGGGACCTACAGCTTTACGTAGAATGCGAACCACGTGGTGTTGGTCTGATTTTCAGTTACCTGAGATGTCTGACACTGAGTAATCTACCCAACACAACATTTGAACCTTAGCTACCATCCAACATGGATACTCCAGACTGCTCTAGTAGTATCCATGTCGATGGCAACCATCGAAAGGACGCCGTGTTGGTATTAAGAGGACCGAGCATATAACCTATCGCCTACAATCTCCTCAACACTTTGTCCGTATGTAACCGGACAGATTGTAGTTTGTGTGATCAGTTAGCTAACCTGGAGTAATTTTTAGTTTGCTGATATAAGTTTGACCACGGTTATAGAATATAAAGAACAAGAAAGATCCTCAGGAAAGAAGGTAAGTGGTCCAGGGTAAAGTAGTCTGAAGGAAGAGCGGTGCTAGCAGGTAAAAATATTAATAATATAATTCATAATATAAATATAGTTATGTAAATGGAATAGCCACGAGAAGAGCAGTTTTTGATCATAAATAAGTTTAGATATAAAACTGAATTTGAAATTTTTTCTTTGTATATCTGTGGACAGGAACCCCGAGTGGTCTGAGCCCAATTAGCTTTTATTCGTTGTGGGGCTATAATCCGTATAACTACAACCGTAACAGTTCACGTCTAGGAACGGGATTGTTAACATTTATAGAAAAACACAAGTTTTTATTAAAATTTCCATGTTGTTTGGTTGAAACCTTCGAAAAGTACCTTCGAAGAGAATTATTTAAGTGTTTAAGCTTTTAACAATAGTCACTGTGTAAAATTAACAGTGTATAGTGGCAACCATAAAAGTTTTAACAGTCCGCTCGTCACTCTAAAAGACTGGATATAACGTGGAAAGTCACTCCAGACTAAGAGAAAATGTTTATGATTATTTCTATCACTATCACCAGAACATTTGCATTACTATAAAAAAAAAACACTAAATAAAAAATATTGTTAAAAAAACTTAAAACAAATTATTTAATTTTATCGCTTGCCGCCAGACAACAAAAATGGAATTTATAGATTATGTTAATTTTTTACATTTATAAGATAAAACAAATAATATAAAATAAAAAAAGATTCTCTTTGAAGTATAATTCTTGTCTTCAGATGACTTTTCTTTTAATAGAGTAGAATTTATAACGTGAATAAAAACACGCTGGCGCACTTATTCAATATGCATACTAAGCATGAAGAAGGCAGTCTGGTGGTCGATGTATCTGCCCACGTATGTCATTATTAAGTTCTGATAAGGTATTTAACAATTTTTATATTTAAAGCTCCGTCAGTAGAAGTACTTTTGTCCCTCGATTTTTTAAATATAGCTATTACGAATTAATATTTACCTGGATAAATATTAATGCCTTCAGATGTAAACCTACATACTTGAAAGTATTCACTAACAATCCCATACAATCCACATACTTATCATTGTTAGAGTACCACACCATGTTATCTTAACACTTATTTATAAACACTAAATCATCAAGACAATTGTACATCTTTAATACGACTAGCTACAGCCATTGCACTCCCCCCCTTATAACATCAAACCTTACAGTCTGTCGTGCTCTGATTACATGACGCCGAGCCTGTATGTTAGTTAGCCTCTCGCTGACTCACCGTTCACAACATCATTCTTACATCTAGCTACAGCCTATCCACACCCCTCCCCACCACAACATCAAACCATACAGTCTGCCGTGCTCTGATTACATAACGCCGAGCCTGTATGTTAGTTAGCCTCTCGCTGACTCACCGTTCACAACATCATTCTTACGACTAGCTACAGCCATTGCACTCCCCCCCTTATAACATCAAACCATACAGTCTGTCGTGCTCTGATTACATAACGCCGAGCCTGTATGTTAGCAATGACTACAAATACACTAAGACGAAAAGTTCTTATGGGAATTTTTCAGACAAGCGGGAGGGAAGCTTACGCAAACAGCCGCTACGAGCGCTGCTCCGAAAGACAGGGAGCAGGCGGGCGAGCGCTCGTGCCTCCTAGTGGCCGTTTGCGTAAAGTCGAGTTTCTACCTGGACGACTGGTCTGAAATTTTAACATGGCTACTTTTCGTCTTAGTGTATTTGTAGTCATTGATGTTAGTTAGCCTCTCGCTGACTCACCGTTCACAACATCATTCTTACATCTAGCTACAGCCTATCCACACCCCTCCCCACCACAACATCAAACCATACAGTCTGCCGTGCTCTGACTACATGACACCGAGCCTGTATGTTACTTAGCCACTGGCTGACTCACCATTCACAACTATACATCATTCTTACAACTAGCTACAGCCTATCCACACCCCTCCCCATCACAACATCAAACCATACAGTCTGCCGTGCTCTGACTACATGACACCGAACCTGTATGTTACTTAGCCTCTGGCTAACTCACCATTCACAACTATACATCATTCTTACATCTAGCTGCAGCCTATCCACACCTCTCCCTACCACAACATCAAACCATACAGTCTGCCGTGCTCTGACTACATGACTGCCGAGCCTGTATGTTAGCTCCTGTATGACTCACCATTCACAACTATACATCTTTCATACAACTAGCTACAGCCTATCCACACCCCTCTTCACCACAACATCAACCCATACAGTCTGCCGTGCTCTGACAACATGACGCCGAGCCTGTATGTTAGCTCCTGTATGACTCACCATTCACAACTATACATCTTTCATACAACTAGCTACATCCTATCCACATCCCTCCCCACCACAACATCAACCCATACAGCCTGCCGTGCTCTGACTACATGACGCCGAGCCTGTATGTTAGCTCCTGTATGACTCACCATTCACAACTGTACATCTTACAAACAACTAGCTACAGCCTATCCACTCCCCTCCCCAGCACAACATCAAACCATACAGTCTGCCATGCTCTGACTACTAATACATCTTTCATACAACTAGCTACAGCCTATCCACACCCCTCCTCACCACAACATCAACCCATACAGTCTGCCGTGCTCTGACTACATGACGCCGAGCCTGTATGTTAGCTCCTGTATGACTCACCATTCACAACTATACATCTTTCATACAACTAGCTACATCCTATCCACACCCCTTCCCACCACAACATCAACCCATACAGTTTGCCGTGCTCTAACTACATGACGCCGAGCCTGTATGTTAGCTCCTGTATGACTCACCATTCACAACTGTACATCATTCTTACAACTAGCTACAGCCTTTCCACACCCCTCCTCACCACAACATCAACCCATACAGTCTGCCGTGCTCTGACTACATGACGCCGAGCTTGTATGTTAGCTCCTGTATGACTCACCATTCACAACTGTACATCATTCTTACAACTAGCTACAGCCTTTCCACACCCCTCCTCACCACAACATCAACCCATACAGTCTGCCGTGCTCTGACTACATGACGCCGAGCCTGTATGTTAGCTCCTGTATGACTCACCATTCACAACTGTACATCATTCTTACAACTAGCTACAGCCTTTCCACACCCCTCCTCACCACAACATCAACCCATACAGTCTGCCGTGCTCTGACTACATGACGCCGAGCCTGTATGTTAGCTCCTGTATGACTCACCATTCACAACTGTACATCATTCTTACAACTAGCTACAGCCTTTCCACACCCCTCCTCACCACAACATCAACCCATACAGTCTGCCGTGCTCTGACTACATGACGCCGAGCTTGTATGTTAGCTCCTGTATGACTCACCATTCACAACTGTACATCATTCTTACAACTAGCTACAGCCTTTCCACACCCCTCCTCACCACAACATCAACCCATACAGTCTGCCGTGCTCTGACTACATGACGCCGAGCCTGTATGTTAGCTCCTGTATGACTCACCATTCACAACTGTACATCATTCTTACAACTAGCTACAGCCTTTCCACACCCCTCCTCACCACAACATCAACCCATACAGTCTGCCGTGCTCTGACTACTAATACATGACGGCGAGTCCATTACGGGAAATTTACGACCCTGGCACTGTGTCCAGTGTGTTGGGTTACAATCTCAAAACAGATTAATGTGAGGTCTGCGTGCTCTGGGTACCAACAATATTTTTAAATGGCGTATGTTTTCAAATATAATATTTATATTTACTTGTATCTAGAATATGTAATGTTCCAATATTATATGGTTTCATATTAACTTATCGTAAAAATTATTTCTAATTGCACTTTTTTTTCAACAATTTAACTGTTAGACTCTGTCTATCAGTTGAATTGTTATACAGAGTCAACTGTCTCCTCCGAGAAATCTAGAATTGTTCTTACTTTCTCCTATATGAGTTAGCATGAATAGAGAAAGTATTGTGATCGTAAAAAAGTGTTTACTAGTTGGTCTAAAAATCAATTTCAGGGTCCCCTGAACCAAAAAAAGTAATTTATCGAAAAAAAAGGTTGATGTCTGTCCTTATGTGTGTCTGTCTGTGGAGTTAACTGGAGACCAAACGGATGGACCAATTTTAATGACATTTGGTATATTGGTGTATTTAGCCAATATCTCCAGACTGTTTTTCCAATTTTTGAAGTATTAGTTTTTTTTTTATTTGTACGGGCAAAAAACATACAAAAATGGAATTTTCTCAAAAACGACTCTAACAATTTTGATTACATTTTCAGGAAGATATAAAATACAATTTAAAATATACTAGTAAAAACAGCACGTCTGTAACATGACTAGTTTTTGAGTTATGGCAAAAAAATACATATTTGGGAATCAAACTGGTAATTTTCATAGTTTTGATTTTTCAGTGTTTATTGAGGGGGGAAGTTTGTGCCAATTATTCGGAACCATTTATTGAATCTTTGTATCACAATATGTTTAGTAGTTTTCAATGAAGATATAAATAGCTACAAAATAACGACATTGAGTCAATCGATTATTAAATAATTTTCTAAATTACAAATTTGCCAATAAATCTCATACTGTCGTAATAGAATAATAATGATCCTATTATGACGATGCGAGTAAAACACGATATTGAAAGTTGATTTGGAAAACTAGTTTAGAAATATTTAAACTATTTTATACTTAATTGCAATTAAATTGTTTTTCGTTATAATGTGCTATTCTAGTGCTATTTTACCCGTTAAGTGACGTTTTCTGAGTCTATTATTCTAACGTTTACTTTGTGTTTAGACTTAAAATAACCTCTAGTATGTCAACATTTGAACAAATTAATAGTTCCCAGATTCCTTTCTCATTGAATTGCATCACTACAGTAAAAGTTCACAATTTCCCACGTGTCATATCATAAACTGGTCATAA
Source organism: Stictocephala bisonia (assembly GCA_035578905.1). Lineage (NCBI taxonomy): Eukaryota > Metazoa > Arthropoda > Insecta > Hemiptera > Membracidae > Stictocephala > Stictocephala bisonia. Next base: position 1,157,453 of record JAQJVL010000241.1, on the reverse strand, counting down.
CTGGCTAACATAACTTGTGTAAATAATCTATTGGCAACTTTATGGCCAATATTTATTATAAGACAAACGTTATTAACTTTAAGATATTTTAAGTACTTTTATATAAAACATTGTAACATACATGAGAATGTCGTCACTGTTAAGATATAACAAGTACTGTTAAGTACAAAAGTACGATGAAAGGTAATTGTACTTAAGTAATGAAGTCCAAGAAAGGCCGTGGAAGTAGTATTATATCCACATACACATATATCTCGACCAAGCAGGCGATAAATTACTTTAATGGATTGTAAGTGAAATGGGCCTCCTTTTTACGGACCCTTTGTCTTCCCTGGTTTTCCATTAACACCCCCACTTCGCGAGTGGTTTTAGATTATTATATTCGCTTTATGTAGCTTTCTAACTGTTTAAAACTGTAAAATTATACGTATTTTCATGTGGTGAGAGATTTAAAAAATTAACGGTGACAATTATTTTCGGCGTGGTTCAATCCCAACTGAGCTAACGATCCTCACTGACGCACATACCTGCAGGTCATGTAAACTGGTGAGTGAAGTTAACAAATAAATAAAATAAGGATTTCCAAGAAGACTATTTTCATGATATCCTATCATAATGCACGTATCGAAAATCCGAAATGGTATTCAGCTTACAATTACAGATTTAAAATAATATCTTTCTATTGGACACAGTATTTGAATTATTTTAAATTATTGTTTCTAGATCATATACGATTAGGTTGGTAATTAAAAGGATTGCAAAAATGCTACTACAAAAAATTATTTGACTTAAACGTTTTTTAGAGTTATTTTGGTTAAATTTTAATTAACTGGTTACTGGATTTAATTGGTTAGTTTTCAAACTCTACTCGTTAATATTTTCAACCTTCATGCCAAGTTTCAACTACATCGGACGAATACAAACAGGTGGTTAAACAATTTATTTTTGGTAAACACTGTCAATTTTTATCTTCTCTCTCTTTTAACCCATGTCCAGCAGTTAGGTAATTCACTTACAAAAATTGTCGTTTGGCTTTTACTGAGAGATGCCCGATTAAGACACAGTTCCCCTAGCCTGTTTATACGAGCCAATTGTTGTCTTTTAGGCTCGTTGAACGCTAAGTTTAACGTGTCTTCCGAACCATAATATGCACAGGTGTAAAATATGTTATGACCTCAGTGGGAGTCGAACCTGGACAAGTTGCATGGCAAGCCACCACCTCATCCCCTTAGCCACGGCCGCTCAACTTTCTCACGGGATACCCTGTATATTTTTATTCATCGCACTCAATTTCAGCACAACTTTGCCAGTTTTTGGCACTATGAACCACCTGACAACTCAGACTTTATTTGCTTCATTTAAACTCATTATTGATAGTACAGTCTGTCAAGGGCCGTGGAGACACCATACATTTAGAGGGGTTTTAGGGCCCACAACATACAGACACTAATATGGAGGGGAGATCCTCTCCTACAAGACAAAGCACGTATCGTCTTGTAGCCTCCCATAGTTAGCTATACGCGTCTTATATTATCTTTATGTCTTGTAAATAGTAAGTGGTAACGGTTATCATCTTTACATACGTACATATCCAACTGGGAATATTTATGGTAAACTTGGTAACACTATGGATGGGGAATATCGTATACGATATTGATATAACATATGTTGAAGCAGTCTACGATGGATGAATTTGTCAAGTTAACTCACTTACGTTACCGAATCAATCATAAAGATTCAAATTGTTGAATAAAATTATTTTAATATGTTTTAGTTTTAAAAGGTATAGATTCAAATAACATATTTAATTTTTATTATTAAAAATTAAGAAAAAGAATTTAATAACACAACTCACTACTAACCACTATTGATCTTTCATGATTTTTCTCTAACGATAATCTAGGATTCAAATATTGAAATGAACTGAAATCAGGTTTTATTAATGATTATTTTCAAAGAAACCATTAACATTGAAGGTAATTATAATTTACTTTAATTGGTATTCCCTTCCAATGTTGCACTTTGGTTTTCAAATGTTTAAAAGCCTGGGCAGTTATTTTCATTGACAGTATAACAGTATTTTCATGAATATGGTAACACACGTTATTCCAATTGAATATTCAGAACGAAAAATCACTTTAACATTTCAAATATTAAAACCTAACGAACCTGCAGCACGTATAATATAAAAATGTATAAACTACAAATATACAAACAAAATATGCTTCAAATATATTTTTTCTTACTTACTTCTAGTATTTCTCTCTTACTTACAAAGAAACTTGAAGAAGTGACCTTGCTGGAAAATTAAGTACTGTTTACCTAAAAGAATGCAATAAGTTTTGTTGTTGACAACGATGTTAACAAAACCGTAACCGCCACAATGATAAAATAGAAACAAAATTGTTATCAAAAACTGAAGTAATATATTATATACGATTCTTATTATTATATGAAATAAACTCGTAAATAGTTTTAATAACTTATATTATATTGTATATTACAACATTATAATATTAATTTTATCATTAAACATAATTAATTAACTAAGGAGCTAAAATCTTAACCAGAAAAGCTTTTTTCTAGAAGTTAAAAAAACGAAAGTATCTTAATCAATATACTAAGGAAAATCTAATTTCAGTTATATATTTAGTACAATACAATGTAATAAGTCAATGTAGTAAGCTTTATATAGTAATATGTCGTAAAATGCTGTATTACACAGTCATATACTTATTTATTACCACCACCTCAAGACATTTCGTCCAAACTACTGTAGTTTTAGGTTAAATACAGAACGCCACATATAGGGCGAGTAGTTGTTTACAATGTAAATATTCATTCAACGCTATCAGCGCCAGAAACATTATCATGCAGATTCCGACTTCCGTTATAGAATCATTTAAATGTGAAATACTTAGCCTTTAAAATGCCGAAGTCTACTAATTTTTCGTCATTATTGATAGCGTTCTTAAAACAAACAAATATTCATAGTGTTATTTCACCTAAAGTAAAAAAAAATAATGTTGAATATGACATAAATTTTATATATGAAAATGAAATTATTAATTAAACTATCAGACAAGCACACAAGTTAATAAAGCACTAGCAAAACCGATTAATTACAATTCTTAGACTCCATATAAATTCTTATATTCAATCAAGTAACAGAAAATGTGTAGTTATACATGTAATAACTATATTACCAGACGTAGGGTCTATCTTTTCATTTTCTGCCGTTGGCACAGTGCTACTCGTTCTGGATATTACCTAGAACTGTGAACTGTTAAAAAAAATTATATGTACTTTTAAATTTACATTATATTCAAAATATAGGCTATATTTATTTATTGTACAATTAAGTCACATGTTTAGTTTAAGTTGTTATGAATATAATGTTGCAGCCTAACCGAGACTTCATGCTTCTGCTACAAAGGACTTTCCGCACCTTGACTACGAGAGTGTGCTCTACGGATGTATACTTACATAGCAAGTAACAGTTAGTGTACTGTAACTTCATAAACAGGCCTTGATGTTTAATACGATTATGTTATATACATAAAAGAACTGAACATGGATGTTAAATTGTTCTTTTTAGTCGAACCATATTTTATGTATTTAATGGCTTGTGTATTTGAAATTTCTTTGACATAGACTTTACAAAACTTGTCGGTGATGCTCAATAGTAAATCATAAGAGACACACACACACACACACACACACACACACACACACACACACACACACACACACACACACACACACACACACACACACACACACACACACACACACACACACACACACACACACACACACACACACACACACACACACACACACACACACACACACACACACACACACACACACACACACACACACACACACACACACACACACACACACACACACACACACACACACACACACACACACACACACACACACACACACACACACACACACACACACACACACACACACACACACACACACACACACACACACACACACACACACACACACACACACACACACACACACACACACACACACACACACACACACACACACACACACACACACACACACACACACACACACACACACACACACACACACACACACACACACACACACACACACACACACACACACACACACACACACACACACACACACACACACACACACACACACACACACACACACACACACACACACACACACACACACACACACACACACACACACACACACACACACACACACACACACACACACACACACACACACACACACACACACACACACACACACACACACACACACACACACACACACACACACACACACACACACACACACACACACACACACACACACACACACACACACACACACACACACACACACACACACACACACACACACACACACACACACACACACACACACACTTCGTACTTATTTTGTTTTGATTTATATTATTAGCTAAACATATTAGTAGTTCTTAGTTCTTCATTGCAAACTAAGCACATACGTGCACTCGAATAAAAACCACATTCATAGTACTTTATAAAAATAAACAAACTACGTCGTTAAGGGCAGGTAGGTGTGTAACAAAATATGGATCTATATGGCAAATAAACTGTAAATACAGGGCTGTTGCTCTTAGAACGCAACCCATGATTTGAAATGAGTTGAATTTCTTTACAATAATTTACATGCAATCAACAATACATACAGTTAATACGATGAATACTGTTCGAAAGCATCTTGACGTTAAACAAACGATTTTGTTTTAAAATATTCCTCCACAATAAACACTCTCTGGTCTTTGCTCAAAACCATGCTTCTAACCTCATCTTAACGACATTTCACGACATCCAAATAAAGTAAACAACAATGCAACAATGTAAATCAGCTGATAGCTAAGGAAGAAAAAGAACTAGGGCTACCAACCTACGAACTTGTAATTATCTTAAACCTCCATTTTCTGTACTTTGAAATAAGGTTGTGTTTTGAAAGAAACACACTGTATGTGTTTATTTTTATTTGATAAACATAAAATAATAAGAGTTATGATATAATATTGTAATTAGAACAAAACAATTCGAACAGTAGGCCAATAACAAAAATAACACAGCAAAAGCAATTACATTGACCTCTACTGTTCAACTCTGATGAGAGACAATTTTCAGATCATACTTTACTGTTTACAGCCAGAATATTCTTGTCTGAGTTGCTGTTTACTCTCCATTAACTCGAAACTCGGGAAGATTTAGAATGTAAATACAGCAAAGACATATAACTTGTACTTTATGTAATGAAAACACATACTTTATTGGAAGAGTACATGCATGTCAACGGACTTACAGAAATTAAACCACGTCTCATTCTTAAATAGTAAAATATCGAGAAAACTGGATTCATCCGAGTGAAAACCTTTTCCTTTTACTGAAATGAAACAATTACTTTGCTCTGTAATCACTATGGAGTGCTAGATTTAAAATGCAGAAGACAGTCTCAGAGAGATAAGTAATTATTGCCCTCTCTGCTTGATGAGAAAAAAATATGATCTTAGTTTACTACGCCCCAATTATTTCCTCGTTATCTTTTAAAAATGTCAGTTAGTATTGTCTGGCTTGGTTTTAATATTATTAATTTTCAGGCTTATAGAAATGATACTAAGCCGTTAAATTTGGTTTAAACGATTTACGTAGCTGTCATTTAGGTTATGTAAGTTACTCCCTATGACTTCAACCATCAGTATTGAATCTACATTTAACTACATACAATCTGAAATGTAACTCTTAGATATTTATTTATGCAATGTCTTTATGTTCACTTAAAACATACTGAAAAATGAAATTGGAATGCTATTTTGTATCCAAAAATGTAAATGTTCCAACAAAAATATTATACTTGTAAGCATCTGTTTCACAAAAAAAATCTAATTAAATATTGTAGCTGTTAAATACGTTAAAAATGAGTTACATAAACATTTCAATGTAGGCTTGAATAGAATTTTCTCAAAAAATTATCTTAACTCCAATATTGCAATAACGAAAAGTATTTATATACAAATATATAATTATTTAGATATATATTCGTACGTAAATTAATAAAAATTGTAACAAATATAACTAAGAAAACATGTAAATTCTTTGGTATTGTAATTAGTAAGTGATAAAATTATATATAAACCTTTAAAACGTACTTAGTCTGAAAATTATCATGCTATAACAATATTATTTGATTTAAAGTTAAAGGTATTATAAAATAATTTTTGAAAAAGTACGCTTCAGTTTATCGATATACTGTACCGTGAACAGAAGTGATAAAAAAAATAAACAATTTTAACACTATTTGATTCTCTTAAGGTGTATGGATTAAAAAAACCTCACTGACTAATATGGAGTGTATATAGTTAAAATTAGTATTTAAATGCAAATATGGGATGGTTTAGAGAGGGAGAATCAAAGGGTTGTTTGTTTCCAGTGTGGATGGAATATGCAACTAATTGTCAGCTGAGATTTGTCATAAATGATTTATTTTATGACGAAGGGCTGCGGTGCTTGTATTGGTCTAATAAATACAAGAACAGCATATCTTGTTTGTGTTTTATCTTTTATCTTGTGTGGTCTAATTTTCACACAGCATATCTTGTATGTTTGTCATTGTATGACAATCCATATACAACTAATTAAAAAAAAGAAAACCTTTCGGGTGTGATATTTAGTAATGATGACTATTTTTGTTACGTTAGGCCACAAACATGTCTTTGAACACAGCTTCTAAAATATCCACTCTCTTCGTTCAAATTAATACAAAATATTTGAAAATAAACAGAGAAATGTAAAACCAAACAAACATTTTTAAAACTATGATTATAGTTTTTTTTAATACTCTTGATTTAAAGGAAATTAATTTTAATTTGGAGTTTGCAAAGAAAATTTAAGTTGTTTATTTATCACTGAGTATAAAATAATATTTTAAATTTAGATGCATTCTTGACTTAAGAAATAGAATATAAGAGTTGTGTAACCACAAATATTATTGGAGTTTTACTGGTTTGCATATTGCAATAATTTTGCTACCTTTATAACTTGTACCTAAATTATCATGAATAAAAGATTGAAAGATTGGATATTTTATAATTTGTAGAAATAAAAAAACACAAACAATCTAATTAAATATAAAATGTATAATTAAATGTCAAATTTTATTTTATCATGTGCGTTTTTATTTCTAAAAATTTTGAATACATAACCAAAAATGGAGATACGATTTTAGTAGTTACAACAGGTGTATATCTATGTGTATGTGTTAGGCAGATTGTGTGTGTGTATATCTATGTGTATGTTTAGGCAGGTTCCTATTGGTCTCGTTAGAGTGTAGGGTTGATGGTTGGAATAATATTAGTTACGTCAGATTAAATCTAATTTATTCCTGGTTATTTTATTATTTTTGTGTTATTATATAAAATGTTATATTGTAAAATAGCTATGGAAAATAAATATAATATTTAATTTTATTTCCTGTATGATAAAGTTACACACAACTCGTACATGTTAAACTGTACACAGAGAGTTATGTCCGGTTTACACATATGTAATAGTCAAAGGACTACTGTACGCAGAAGACAAGACAACAGTCCACATAACACTGACTCCATAGACATGCAGGACACTTACGGGGCACTTTAGTGCCCATAAACCCTCCCACATGTAAAACCCTTTGACACAAAACTGCCCTCAAGTGATCCCAGAACACATACATAGCGTTCCAACTCCGACCTGTAAGGGTTGATGGCTGTTTCATCACGACATAATGTTAGATCTGTCAAAAATACTGCATTCTGCCCCCAACAATTTTATTCTTCATTGATATATCGTCAGGATTCAGAATCGTGTTTTTTTTTAAACAGTCCAGCATTTTTAGCGCAGCCTGTGAACCCTGATGCATGAATGCTGCTTTTTTTAACTGTAAACCCTTATTGCACGCAAATTTTATCGGAAATCCCCTCTCAGTATATTTAAGTTGACCATCCAATATACTTCACGACAATTTTAGCATTTTTGTATTCTCAAGTTACGCAAATCGATCTTTGCATATTTACATATGAAAATGTTCAAACTGCATATTAAAAATATATCAGCTTATAGCTGTTGATTTGGTGAAAAATAAATTGTTGGATTGCATAATTCCTATAAATTATCATTGTAACAATGAATACATTTTAAAATTGTATACAGCTTCATTAAACTGATAGAATGTATAAAGCTTTTTTCATTAGGTTAATTCTGAAACCATCACTATCCATTTCAGATTAACAATATATCCGTTGTTGTCGATATTTCTAAAAATATGATGTAAGTAAAAAAAGTTAAATGGGTAAAAGTTACACTTTCCGAATGTTTTACACTCCTGAAGAAATATTGTTAAGTCTTAGAGTTAATTTAATTTATTTTCGTTCTTGGAGTTGCTGTTAAATTCTTACAGTTATAACTTAGATCTATGACATATAAGTATTCAATTAATATAATTACTAACAATATACATGTTTTTAATTTTTGTTTGTATTCTTAAACATATTAGTTTATTGTTTATTTGGGCCAACAATTTTTTTTGCTGCTCGACTCGTTACAAATATAGTTGTCAGGTCAGGGTGTTCTCAATTCTTCAACAGTTTTCGACCTCACTGGCTGTGACAGCACAACATGTTTCCAATAATGTAGACGTCTGCCACTTGCAATATAAAACTAGCATTTCACCAGTTCACACCACTTTGTCTAATTTGAGTAGATACATATTTACTTTGTTCTTCTACCGGAAAATAACCTTACAACACTTTACTTACTAGCGGGTTCATATTAAGGATAACCTAAAATAATAATAAAAAAAAGGTTTATGGTTAAAATCAATCACTGTTTGAATTTTACCTTTTTAAGGGACTGCTTAAGTTGTGTACAATTTACTTATACATATGATATTTAAGGCGGTACTCTTTTTAAAACTCCCTCAAAGACAAATCAACGAAGAATCTGACCGATTTACAAAACTATGGAATCGCACAATACAGTATATCTGGTTAATTTAGTAAGAAATAAATTTAAAAAATAAGTAATCAGATGAGGTAAACTTTGATAAAACGATTGGTCAAAAACTTCCTTAAATTCATCAACTCTATTTTATTAGAGATGTTTTAAATACTAATAACTAAAGCTTCCGGTAACGACCGCGTCAAGGTGTTATTTACAATATTTACATTACGAATTGGTGATTTACACTATTTGGTTATGTAAAAATTGTAAATAACAACTTGAGGTGGTCGTTACCAGAAGCATTAGTTATTAGTAATGACACCAGCCACTTAAGCCTACGAAATAAGATAGGTATTTTAATTGATAAATTCAGTTCCTACTATCAGATAGTTTTTAATAACTAATAGTTTACATGAAACTAAGCAATTAATAGTTTGATTTTGAAATTTTATATTGACTAAAATTATTACTTTCGACAGAAATAAGTTTGGTTTAATCAGTCTGATTGTTATATGTGGCGAGTAAAATAATTTACAAGTATAAACAGTGGAAATACATGGGAGTTTGGTTCCTTAACTGATGATATCTGGCAACAATGGAAGAGGGAGGGGTAGTTTCTGGGTTTGTAGAACCAGAACAAATTTGCATTGCAAATGGAATCATGTTAGTTAAAACAACTTATACGAAATGAACTATTTATTCTGGTTTGTTTATAGAACACAACTATTGTGATGGCAAATTGAATTGAGGGTCTATTTTAGTTATTGAGTTAAATATAACTATAAGCTATCGATATTTTTTTTATAAAAAACATAGTTGGTTAAATGCGATGTAATTAAATTATAAAACAATTTATTTTTTAATAAGACTTTATATTTTAACACCTTTTTAAGTTTGTATTACTAAACATGTGAATTTAACGTAGTGATAAATTACAATATTTAAATAAATGATATAAAACAGAAAAACAGTCAGGAATGTGGCAAAAAACGATAATACATTGTAGTTTCATAATTGTTTATTTCATATACAACTGTACTCTTTTAATTAATACCATAAACTATTTTATATGTCTAAAACCTTATTTGAAAAATGTTTACGACTAACGATTAAACTGGTGGGTGGGAACTTTTGAAAACATAAAAAGGTTTAACGCAGCATCTGTTTTAGTTAGTACCATTGGCTGTGAAGGAGAATAAGCTAAAATATAATTGTATATTTCAGTCACAAGTTAAGGTTACTAATATTATAAATTGATATATACATACATACATACATACATATATATATATATATATATTTTTTTTTCAAACGAATACCCTTTAGTCATTTCTTATAACAAATCAATAATCAGTTTTGGCTCTTAGACAATCTACAGAGTCTAGAAATATAACTCAATTATAAGGAATAAACAATTATAAAATAAATAAACAACGTTTGTAAATAGCATATAATTAATTTAGCGAGTGGGTAAAATATCACTTTAATAAAAATATTACTCCATTAAAAAAAATAAATAAAATTAATCTAATTATTTATGTGAAATTAAACGTTGGTAGTAAAACAGGAAAATAAATGGAATACAAATTATTCTCATTCGAATATTGTTGGGATTATTGGAGTTGTGGGCGACTATAGTGACGTTTTGTTACCGCTTCTGTATAAAGTATTCAACAACATGTCAGCGAACTTTTGACAAATGTTGTGCCATGCAACAAATGTGCTCGAATGTCAATTTTGTTTTCAAATTCATTTTTCAAAAAGAAAATAACCTGCAATGAAAAAATAAATAAGTAATTATATTATGATCATATTTTACGATTTTAAAAGTATGACCTAATTTTGACCTAACCAAAATGTGTAGATAGTTTTTGAACAAGTCCTTTTGGATATTTCAATATTTAAATATCCAATAAAGATAATTAATTTATTGTTTATTCATATTTAATATTATAATTACTCACTGACAGGAAGTATATTTTCCTTAGTATATTTTTGTTTATAGGTTATGTAAATATTTGTAATTCTTCCCTCGTTATATTTCATTTACTTTTGTAGCCCAAGGAAATATATATTTCCACAACAACAATATATATATATATTTTTTGTTTGTTTGAGGAAATATATAAATGTTAAATACATCTCATATGATATAAACTATATATAAAAAAGTAAAACTATTATATTCGTATTAGAATCACTTTTTAGAAGGACTTTTCCGACGTAACAAATTACTTACTTTCCCTTCACTACATATCTTGGAAACCCTTATGTTTACGAAGAAAAATATTCACCTTTTCCATCTAAAATCACATGCTCTTAGAAATTTACATAACTTAGATATTCCCCGTCACAATAATACTTTTTTATAAAAAACACTCCACTTACAACTGTGTTAAGTTGTATAATAAGTTACCTAGGTTCTTGAAGGCTGAAGCTTGTGTGCATGTTTTTAGAAAGATATTGAAATTTGTTTTATTAGAAAAAGAATACTATTCAGTTTCTGACTATTTACAAGATACAATAATAGATAGTAAGCATAAGTTACATAGTTATAATTTATGAATTGTAAATAGTTATATTAATGAAATGTTGTGCAATAGGTTAAGGAAGACGTTTGTCCATGACAATCTTGTTTTTATGACAATAAACTTTATTTGATTTGATTTAGTGCCCATGTTAATGTGGGATTAATTTATTTTCAAATATTATTTAATCTTTCAATAGATCAGATATATGTTAAGTGGGCAGTTTCCGGTTTACCAGTTAAATAAGTTATTTTAATTCAGATTAAAATCAGTTTCGGTCGGGTTAGTTAAGTATGATTATATATTTGATATATGATAATAAATCACAAATAATAAATTGTGGTGTTTTATGATTTAAAATATTTAACCATCTTTTAACTCAATACAATCTGCCGGAATTTATATTTTATAATAATGATAGATAATGTTTAAATTAAGTTGGCTGTCGAAGGTGGGGTTTATTTTAGATTTAAACCTATTACTTTGATACATTTACTATCTATTAGAATACAGTTGTTCTCTTTGAAATTTCTAAAGTTAGAGACACATTTCATTGAAACTCTGATTTCCAAAGTATTTGAGACAATAATTTTTTGGGCAGCTTTCAATAAAATTTAAAGGCGTTAAGGATTAATGAAATCGTCTTTTAGTCCGATATAAGACTTTCCATGTTGTAAAGATTTTTGACTTGGCTCTCAATTTGAAACTGCTGTAAGATGACCATATTAATTTTATAGTTACAATCTTGGATATTATACTCTATTTATCTAGGAGTATTATTAGAGACAAACTATTTTTCAGTTTTTTTAGCTAAGGTTGTTATGTCTAAACTATCGGACCATACATCCAAAGGTAGCAAACTACTTAAATTTTTGAATAGGTCGTTAGTGTTGTTTTAAAGCCCAACTTCATAATTTTTTGGTTCTCGGTTCTATCCCAATCAGAAGCATAACTGAGTCATCAGTTATGATCCAATCACAGTCATTGGTACGTGTAGCAGTTTTTGGCGTTCTCAAGTTTAACCAAATTATGAATGAAAATATGTTATACTATTATGACAGAGTCATAACATATTGCAAGGGATCAGCTGATAACCGTCGGCTGTTCACATGTCATTGGGGTATTAATTATTGACACTTTCGAAAAAAAATTGTCTGCCTTAGTTTGTAACAATGACTACATTCGTTCATTTTCAGTCATCACACTCATTCAAAATCATATTCATCCATATCTAGATGATTTATGTCTTAAGAATAATAATTGAAAAAAGAATTTCAATTACAGGTTTCAGTAATCGCTGCGTATCATGAACGTCTGACCGTTGTACATTGCACCAGAGTTTGAATGTTGTTTTTGAAGAACCTACGAGGCATATAAAAATCCAACCATCCGTTATTTTCCTCGTTTAATTGTACGTTATGATATGTGAGTTTTACAATTTTACTATATGTTTTAATAAGTTTTATCCTACTTGGAACAAAGAATTACCGACATTTTAACTAGTGTTCACTGTACATCATATTCACACCATTATTAAAAAAAATTAATGGATCACATTTTTATTTTAATACGTGGTTGATAATAATGATTCCTATAAGTTTTATAAATTTAAGAAGTTTATATTTTCGATTAATTATTTTCAGTTAAAGTTCAAAGTTTTATATATTTCTTATACTAATATGTATGATCTTATCTTATACTAATATACAAAAATAATAATTATTTCGTTCATTCAATAATAAAAGTAACTGCGATAATTGTATCACCATGCAACAGTAAACTTTTGTTTCAGATATAAATAAAAGGCACTAAGTCTTAATGTTATTTGTATGGCATTCAAATTATATAAAAACTAATGATCTATTGTTTCATATTCAGAAATGAAGATTGCAATAAGTCAATGAATACAATAAGATATATACATTCCATTCCAGTCTGTTACGTTGAGGTTGTGTGTGCTACATCTATTGTTTATTGTTTTATAGTGTATACATTTTGTTTATAGTGTAAATAGTACTATTATTTTATGTTTTATTTAGTGTATAGTTTGTTTTGAACATGGACCAATCGAATTTAGCTGGTCACAGCAGTGAACTGGGCCGTGAGTTAGAACTGTCAGACACGGAATCTCAACGTTATATATAGTTCAGATTTTATCAACGATACCGATGAAGATCCTAACTTCGAGCTTGATGATGATGACGAAGTTTATTATGACTCGAATGATTTCATTAACCCCACACCATCACGACCCTAAAATACAGAGTACCCGTGAGTAGTCCTATAATTCAACAGGGATCTAACAGTGCCTCTGATAATGTTGACAATATACACAATGCTATAAATAGACAAGCTCTTAGTAGTTGTGATGATGACGATGAGGATAGGGAAAGTGATTGGGAAGAAGTTTTGAGAATACCCCCCCCCCAACTATATACCTTGTAAGTCTTAAGTACAATAACTGGCGATGGACAAAGAAAGGCTGCATGAGTTGAGGACAGTTTGAACTAGTTGTGATATTGTTCTTGCTACATACACTGTCTTACGACTTAATCCTCTCCAGGTATTACGTGTTAAATGCGGAGTTTCAATTTGTAAAGTTATTCAATCATACGATTTGAAGTGTACTTAATAACTATTCAATATTGCTATAAGGACGACGAACTATAATCTTAGTTGTTATTCAATGTTTTTCCTACTCAACTTTTGTGGAACTTCTCAAATTTAATACTCAAATTATTAAATAGACACAAACGAATACATTACTAAGTTCAGATTTAATTTTACTGAGATAATAAATATAGTTTAGTAATGATTAACAAATTTGTATATCAACGTGAATTATTTAAAATTGAGTAACGTTTTATGTGCTTCAAGAATTTAAATACATTTTAGTAAACACTTTTGTACAATTTAATTTCATTACTAAAATTACCATTCTATTGGATGATTTTTTTAAGGCTTATACTCATAAGTGAAAAATATGAAAGAACTACGTAATTACTAATATATGTATTTTTTTTAATTATTGCTTTTTAAAACTACCTCGTTTTTTTGATTTTTAGTAAAAAATGGCAAATTATTCGTTTATGACTGGAGAGGACGGAATCTTTCTAAGACAATAAATATTTCATTAATTAAATACATTTATGCAATGAACACAATCGTACCAAAATATATTAATTGTTTCTCAAAAAACATAATTAAAATAAACATTAATCAGCTGTTGCTAAAATATATCAGTAAAATATCAAAACAACATCAGTGCAATAGTTATATTTTGTTTGCCTCTGATATTACCAGCAGTTGTGTTCCAAATACAACGAATGTCCCAAATTACATGGATTTGTTTGTATTTTAAAAAAATATAATATTTCGTTCCTTTTTTTTGTACAGTATCAGAAATTAACATTGCACAGTTACCCGGTTTGCAATAACTTGTGTATCCGGAAATGAGTTGGTCAGCCAGATATGCCATTCTGTCCAGCCTACACGGAAGCTGATATGTGCGTTTCCATTTTGGTTTTATCTCTTGAACAACATGATGATGTACATGGTATTTATTATACATGGTTAAATGCAATGGCTGTATTTAGACTTGACAGATGTGATGTTAGTAGTAAATATTGCGGTCATGATATTGGTTAAAACTACAACGATTGTTTGTAAAGTATAAATAAAAACGAAATCGGGATGGATAATTTTTAATATAAAAGACTAGAACTAGTATGAAAATATTGTTAGCTGAAAATAAAATTTTATTAGTTACTATTAAGTGTGAAAGGCTATTTTATTAGCACCTTATCTATAACTATGAAAGGAGAAGGAGAATAGTTCCAGTATTACGGAAGTTGATGGTAACCATTGTGTTGTAATTATGACAACTATTACAAATTTTGGTGAATGGAACTGACAATATTACAACATACTTTAAATAACTGTAAAGTAATTTAATATAATCAGTTTATTTCGTAAGAAAATGAAAGTGTAAATTGGGGTTGGAATATTGATTTTATTTCACATTGTTCTTAAAAAATTTCCGTGATTTATAAGTAGACGTTATAACAAACATATAACTGCCTAAGAGTTGAGGTTTAAAGTTTTATTCATTTAACTGTTGATACAAAAATACAGTAACAATTCTTTGAATAGTTTTGGCATATAATTTCAGCTGACCACTACAAAGTGTATAATTTCATTAGGGAAAGTGATAATGTTGCGTAAAGCTCATTATTCTGTTAACTACGTAAGCTCAGTTGTCGTAAGCTGGCTTAACTCAACACAGGTCTGCCTGTGGTCACAAGATTGATCCAGCCTGTGGCCTGTGTTTGTGGTATTCTGCGCAGCACGTGGCCACACGTGAAACCACGGTTGCGGTCTGTTCCTACAGCCTTTTTTTTTTTACAAATTTACGATACAGAACTTGTAACGTATGTATAACATGACAACTAATTTTATTAATTTGCTATTAATAAACTTATGACTATCTCTAAAAATATCACACAAAATAACTCATGCTTAAATGATGACATTAATTTGAAAATATAAGCAAAAGATGTAAATGAATTTAAATATCAATAGAACATAGAACTAAGGAGATATGATCTTTCAAAATAAAGTTAAATTTGAATATTGAAAAACAAAGTTGATTTATTTTAAAACTAAAAAAAAACACACAAAAAACGACCTTAAAAGAATTTTATTTCTCTCTAAACTTTCTTTGGGTTATTTGCTTCTATTGTACCACCAATAAACAACATCTTGATCAAGTTCTTAAACAATAATAAATAGCCATAAGAATCATTTACGAATAACAATATTATCAATAAGCTACAGTTAAAAAAAAGAACAAAACATTGTAACTTTTCACACGACAATTTTACGATAAAATTTTACTCATCAAGAAACCCCTACAAACATAAATTATATTTTTCACATACAAATTTATAATACAAGAAATAAAATACACATCATACTCACACATTGTAATCCAAATTTGAACACAAAAACATACGTTGGACCAACATTTTAAAGATATTTACATGAAATTATATAAAAAGAAAACAACTTTAATATGTTCAACATAACATTAGGAAAGTATTTAGCCAATGTTGTATTATATTCGGTCGAAGAATTTAAAAACATGGAAAATGATATCTCGTAAAGAAGGAAACAACATAAAAAAAGAATAAATAGAAGAAAAACAATAAAATTTTCAATTTAAGACCCATCACGTCACAAAATATCCTTAAACATGCAAAAAAACTACATTGGATCTTATTTGTTTATATATTGCTATGTATACAATTGTAAATAAACTATATTGAGAACCAAGTTTATTGATATAATAAATGAGTTCTCAATATAATATTTATTACATGACATTTTTGGCTTTAAGCATGAGTTTTTATGGCTTTAATATTAAAACTAAGTGTATTCATGATTTGTTTAAAAGAAATATTAAATATATGTTATTTAAATGTGAAAAATGTGTTTCTAGGGTAGGACATTGATAACCGTCAAGACTCGGTAGCTATACATATATGTAAAAAATATATTTTTGTTGAAAACATTGGAATTCCCCAAAAATAAACTTTATATATATTTATGAAAATACAACATTCACAACTGGGTAGAGTGGGTTGTGAGATGTAGCAAAATTCTAGAATATACATTTTAAGAAATATATATATCGTCAGATTTTCTCTATTTCTCTCGTAAGTTTCTCCTTAAATAGCTTCATGATGGTCAAAAGTTAAAGAGCATAGTTATATGGGTAATGCAATTAGGTTTTAGAAAGATGCATTAAAAATAAAATGTAACTAATATTTTTATTTTCAAACTCTTTGATTTAACAAGTCTGTGCTTTAATACCACTTATAATTTCACAATTTTTCACTTCATATAGTACGTAATTGACGGATTTTACAACTAAATATTGATTAAAAGAAAAATTTAGCTGTACAATTATTTATTTAGTTATTTATGGCTGAAATATCAAGGATGGTTTTAATGAAATCAAATCATTATCAAAACTTTTGCATAAAGTATACATACACATGTTTCTATATTCGATAATGGAATTCATAATTGGCTTAGCA
The DNA here is from genome assembly GCA_035578905.1 of Stictocephala bisonia. Taxonomy (NCBI): domain Eukaryota; kingdom Metazoa; phylum Arthropoda; class Insecta; order Hemiptera; family Membracidae; genus Stictocephala; species Stictocephala bisonia. The sequence goes on along the minus strand of JAQJVL010000241.1, from coordinate 1,139,771 downwards.
CGCGTCAATGTAAACTATTATCGTGTACAAAGCACTTAAAGCAAATCCAACTCATACCATTAAAATGGAAAACGAAATTAAATTAAAAAAATGATGCTAATGCAGTTAAAAATTATATGGTAGGTATACAAATGTTTGAGGAATATTGAAAGTTTATTTTCTATTAATGAAATAATAAAAATATGAACAATGAAGAAACTTATTACAATTGTTTATTGAATAATGGAAAGAAAAACAAATAAGCCAAAAAAGATAAACAATAACCAAGAAAAACTTCTAAACATTGGTTATACACATTGCAGAAACATCACGATTTAGTTATACATTTTATAAAATTAGATCAATTTCATACATTCGTTATAATTTATAAAATTGTATTAAATATTAAATAAAAATTAAACATTAAAATAAGTAAAATTGAATGAGGCAAATCTACTGTTTTGAGCTTTAGTAATAAAAATAAATCAAAATTACATACCAATTTGATTAGGGAAAAGCCTCAAAACGTAAAATATACTAGAACATCCCTTAAATAGTGTAACACTTACAGTATATATGAATTATACATTTTAAATCATTTGAATAGATACCTAGTTCCGTATATAATACAAAGTTCTTGAGTAAGAAAGATTTTCACGTGATCTCATAAAAGTGTCCTTTATTTTATCACTAAGAAGTTTAGAAGGCAATCAAAGTTAGTTGAAGTAATTGAAGTGTTGACCTCTTCTTGTGATCTCTGCCAAAAACTTTCTAAAACTTTTCTTGTAAAACGTTATCACGGTATTTAACCTTTATGGCCTGACGTGCCGTGAACTGGTATTATCCTGCAAACTAATTTACACCTATTATTTAAAGAAAAATATTTATCTTTGTTAATACAATTAATTAATAAAATAATATATATTACTGTAATAACATTTTTAAAAGTTAATATGATGAAAAACCATATAACAAGGATAGTATATGTATAAGGAAAGTAACACAAATTGAAAAAAAGAATGGTAGCCAAGGGTGAAACAAATGAACCAAGACAAATACTCAGAACGTTTCATTGAAAAGTTGTTTGACGCTGATTGTATCTTTTCTTCAATACATCACTGAAAAATAAACAAGATACATCACACAACACATATATATTGTTATTATAACATTAGTACAAAATATTAAGGCGATAAATTTCGGTAAACTAAGCTAGAGTGACTCAAAATTAATAATCCTGTGCGAATCCCTGTGGCTTGAAAAAGATAAACGTGGTTTACCGAAATTGTTCATCATCATATTTATTTTATTTATTTTTTTTTTAACTTCACTCGTCAGTTGACATGGACTTTATTCACGCCTGTGCGTGAACTTTATTCAACGAGTGAAGTACCGACCGTTGGCTCAGTGTGGTTTCGAACTTTGGACCTTGCCCTCCGCAGTCCGAAGCCTTAGCCACTGAGCCACCACGCCGGCAGTATATTTTGTACTTATAATAAATGTATGTTGTGTGACGTTCAAATGTTTAGTATTTCTACAAACACGTGATATAGTAACTAAGGAACAACTTAAAACTAATTAATGAATAAAAAAAAAAGCTAGAAAAGTACACATTAAATCATCTCACACTATTTTAACAAACAGAAAACTTAATTACGTCGGTCAAAAAAAAAAAAGCTAGGGTAGCCAAAACAATTTTTTTTACAATAAGAGAAGATAATAAACAATCTAAATCTATATTTCGTAATATTTTTTATTTAATTATGTTTTTTGTTACAGTAACTAAAAAAGTAATGGCTAAAAATCATTTCACAGTAGAAACTAAACGAAAAAGAATCTCAATATCACATTTTTACTTTATGTTCATACTAAGCACAATAAATTGCTACTTCACTACAACTACACAATGGTTTATAACTACACAACTAGTCGCTCTCAGTTTATACGACCTGTCCCAAGTTAGGGTTTATTTATAGCCTCATATATCAATAGTCAGTTATGGTGCTATAAAATTGCACCGATACACAGCAAACACCTGGAACTGCCTAACAAGGTATATAGGATTTTATATAAAATAAACAACTATATTATCATTATTAATTGTGCTATCCATTTGCATTACGTGTATTACACAGTTGATTTCAATATAGATTTATAATTTAACATAGTTTAATATATAATTTAATGTTATAAGTTGAACAAACACTCCTGTAAATAAATTTTATAGAGAACCGCAATTTTTAATGGATACAACCCAAATATGATTACGAAAATGATAAATAAGAAAAGGCAAAAAATTGGAAAACAAAACCGAACAACACTATTACCCAAAAATGAAAAGTCTGTTTGGAGAAGTGTTACATATGGATCTCTTTAAAACACAATGAAAAAAAGTTTTAAGAAACACTCTAATGTAAATTTTAAATGTACATCAAAATTAAAATATTTACTTGGAAATCCAAAGGACAAAATTAAAAATGAAGAAAAGTCTGGAATTTATGAAATTGAATATGATAATTGCAATAAAAAATATATTGGTCAAACCAAAAGAAAAATTTCAACAAGATTAAAAGAACACAAATATCATTTTAAAAATTATCAAGAGGAGAAATCAGCAATATCAAAATACTCTATCAATTTCAACCTCATTTTTACAAAATGTAATTTACTAAAAGAAGTTCAAAATAAAGTACAATTAGATGCTTATGAAAGCTTATATATATATAAACAAATTCAAAGAAATTCTAGTTAATAACGAACCAGGATCATTTGAAAATTCACCATTATTATTTTAAATTTATAAAATTTTTATATATATTTTTAATATTTTCTCATTTAAATCATTCCATATGTTTTATTTTAATTTATCATGTGTTTTTTTAAATCAATGAATTGTAAACAATGTAAAATTTAGTTTGGTTATAGTTTGGTTGACTGAAGATGGTAACTTTGTTACCGAAAGGCCTTACACAATTAAAATTTATTTACTGGAGTGTTTGTTCATCTTATAACATTAAATTATATATCCATCCAGTAAGAAACTAGCTTGATGAATGATAGTTTAATATGCTGTCCAGAGTAAAGAATAAAAATATTTTGTATATACAAGGAGAACTATATTTTGTTCGATTATTTACAGGCGATACATAATAATAAATAATACTTTTTGTCCGAAATATTCCACATTCACCTTTTGTAACCCTCAGAGTCAACAGATTTTTAAAATACTTGCATTATAATTATTCAGTAGTAAAAGCATGAGTTTCATTAATTATTTATACTTTACTTAGTATTATAATCAGTTTGAATCGAATGTCTTTATTGCTTGTTTTCTTATTAAAAATATTATTGTAATAGTAAATAAAGTTGTTTGTAACACTTTGTAGCAACTATTATACAAGGTGCAGTCAGTAGGATCTAATGGTGAGTTTTATTACAGCTAGTTATTCATAATTTAAATAACCACTATCAAAAAACTTGGTATGGTGTTGGTTCGTTTATAAAATTTGAATAAGATTTATCAATCATGATACGTGATCAAGCTTCAGATCCATTCAATCTAAGTGGACCAGTATTTATTCAATAAATGCGATGCATCAAAAGATTCTCTTGGTTGCTGTTACAAAACGACATACCAGTGTACATGGTTTCAAGATATTTGAATTCTGCTGAAAATAACTATGCGCTCAAGTCTAGAAGGTTCTCTCGCTTAAATTAATTCATGTAGGTAAACATCCATACCTACATATATGGACGTTATAACATAACATGTACATAACAATAAATACTCATCATGTACCTTTAGACATATTGATTTTAGCGCACCTGTCAACAAGATTCATATGATATACTAAGAGTTAAAAATTGAATCACATCGCTTCCTAAAAGTCACAATACATTCTGAGAAAAACACTGTAATTTTACTTCGTTAGTTGTCAACAATAAATAGAAATCAGATGATGCCATGTTGGACATGTTTAGTTTTTAAGTGAATCAGGGAATGTACAGTTTTCAGATGTGCATCTTAAAGAATTTAAGTCTAAGAATATCACTGACGAAACTTTGGAAGCTAAAATGTTGTTAAGTAAATTTAAATTATTTATAAATGTGTATTTATGTGTTAAAAATGTTTTAAATTTGTTGGTTTTAAGTTATTAAATGTAACGGAGGGAAATTCTGCCCTAATTTTACATCAACAAAGAAGTTTTTATTTTCTACTCCAATGTATGACTGTAAGGTGACTGGATGTTGTGGTTATTCTACATAGTTATTTACAGTTTTATTATTTTTTACAATTACAGTTAATATTTACAATAATTAACTTACTTAGTTAATGCAACTATTGTAATTTCTAACAAAGGTCTGCTGATTTCCAACCAACGTAACTTCGGTTAAAAATGTGTGAAATTTCCAAAGTTATGCAATGTCCAATAGTCACCATTATTGTTGAGTGGGGTTTCGTTAATCGGACTTATTTAAGTACCTCTAAAAGTCTTTGAATGTTGGTATAGAGGGCAATGATTATTATTGCTTCATTATGCGTGTCATTGTTTATTTTCAGATATAACAGTTAATAGAACTATCACGGGTAATCCATCTAAATAAATTCATACGTAGCCAAATAGATAAAAAATCGATTAAAAACAATTTGCCAAATTTTCATGGAAATTTATGTACAAAACACTAAATACGGCAGACTAGCATACGTCACGTTAATATGCGTACCCGTATAACATTCCATGTGCTCCAGCGATTGCATGGGTAACACCACAATCTGGACGAATGAAGCCATAAATCTGTCGTAATGGACCCGGCGTCATGTATTAGTTATCACAGAAAGACCGGGTGTACGGTTTGGTGTCATGATGGGGAAGTGGTGATAGGTTGAATGTTGCAGCTGTAAACAAACACAATACACTGTTGTTCATGGCTCATTGACCTTGCAGTAATGGCAGAGTGCTGGTCATAAATCTCTGGTAATGGACCCTACGTCATGTATCAGTTATCACAGGACGGTTTGGTGTCATGATGGGAAAGTGGTGATAGGTTGAATGCTGTGCCTATAAACAAACACAATACACTGTTGTTCATGGCTCATTGACATTGCAGTAATGGCAGAGTGATGGTCATAAATCTGTCGTAATGGACTGAGCGTCATATATTAGTTATCACAAGACGGTTGGGTGTACGATTTGGTGTCATGATGGGAAAGTGGTAATAGGTTGAGTGTTGTCACTGTAAACAAACACTATACACTCTTGTTCAAGGATCATTGACATTGCAGTAATAGCAGAGTGATGGTAATAAATCTGTGGTAATGGACGCGACGTCATGTATTAGTTATCACAGGACGACCGGGTGTACGGTTTGGTGTCATGATGGGGAATTGATCATAGGTCGAGTGTTGTCGCTGTAAATAAACACAATACACTGATGATCATCGCTCATTGACATTGCAGTAAAGGCTCATTGACTCATGCAGTGATTGTCATAAATCTGTGGTAATGGACCCGGCGTCATGTATTAGTTATCATAGGACGGCTGAGTGTATGGTTTGGTTTCATGATGGGGAGGGGGTGAAAGGCTGAGTGTTGTCGCTGTAAACAAACACAATACACTGTTGTTCATGGGTCATTGAACTTGCAGTAATGGCTGAGTAATGGTCATAAATCTGTGGTAATGGACCCGGCGTCATGTAATAGTTATCACAGGACGACCGGGTGTACGGTTTGGTGTCATGATGGTGGTGAAAGGCTGAGTATTGTAGCCGTAAACAAACACAATACACTGTTGTTCATGGCTCATTGACCTTGCAGTAAAGGCTGAGTAATAGCCATAAATCTGTGGTAATGGACCCGGCGTCATGTATTAGTTATCACAGGACGACTGGGTGTACGGTTTGGTGTCATGATGGGGAGGTGGTGATAGGTTGAATGTTGTAGCTGTAAACAAACACAATACACTGTTGTTCATGGCTCATTGACCTTGCAGTAAAGGCTGAGTAATGGCCATAAATCTGTGGTAATGGACTCGGCGTCATGTATTAGTTATCACAGGACGGCTGGGTGTACGGTTTGGTGTCATGATGGGGAGGTGGTGATAGGTTGAATGTTGTAAATGTAAACAAACATAATATACTGTTATTCATGGCTCATTGACCTTGCAGTAATGGCAGAGTGACGATCATAAATCTGTCGTTATGGACCCGGCGTCAAATTAGAGTTATCAATATTAGTTCCCAGAGAACGGCAGACAGTATCGTTGGTGTCATGAAATACAAATAAGACTCTGTTATCCATGGTTCGTTGACATTGAAGTTCTGGAAATCTAAGCGGAGATACAGTAGTACGTGACAGAATTATCACGCAGACCACATGAACTGCTTGTCACATTGCTCTAATTATCACGCATACCGCATGAACTACTTGTCACATTGCTCTAATTACACGCAGACCACATGAACTGCTTGTCACATTGCTCTAATTATCACGCAGACCACATGAACTGCTTGTCAAATTGCTCTAATTATCACGCAGACCACATGAACGCTTGTCACATTGCTCTAATTATCACGCAGACCACATGAACTGCTTGTCACACTGCTCTAATTATCATGCAGACCACAAAAACTGCTTGTCACATTGCTCTCATTTTTGCTACTTCACTTTATAACGAATAAACTATATCTAAACGTACAGTTACGTACGTACTCGTATATATACTATATTGGTAAAATTATTTTATTCAGTAATTTGCCAAAATACGTACAATTCCATTATCAAATTAAAAACATTTGAATATCCTTATACTAAACCTGAGGAAGGTTTGTCTGGTGGTGAATAAACCAAGGTGTCAGTGCCTTCAATCTGAACTAATGATAGCGCAGGTTCAAGCCCTTTCTTTGACTAGAAGGTTTTTATATGTACTGCTTATATTTTACTGTACTGGTTCTTCTCCTTTCCCTCATGACTCTGTCTAAACAAGGTTCATGCTCAGATATCGTATATTCCATGGGAAGCGGTTACAGGTAGATAAAAAAAAAAAATAAATAAATAAATAAAAATCCAGACAAATTTTCAGGTAAATCTCTTAATAAAATTGTTTAATTGATGAAAGTATCCTGGAAATAGTTACATAATTTACGTAAATCATAGTTAAGATAAGTTAAAGGAGAGATTGCAAAAATAACCATAATATATTATGTGCGCTCGATCAGAAGTTACAGCAAACAAAACACGATATGTTTAGTTTATAATTTATTTTTTGGCATATCTAAAAAGTTCTGATATTTTTAAAGCCTTAGTATACGCAAATCTAAATCAAATATATCCAATAGGAACTTTAGTCTAATTTATCTAATTGAGAAAATATATACCTTGTTCAATCACTTTATTTCATATACACGACATGTTTCGATCCTTAGATCATCTTCAGGTGTAAAATGTAACAAATCTTGAAGGTAATAATAAAATTTAAATTAATTAAAAGTTAACAAATTGAAAATACATAAAAACTGTTTTGGTTAGTCTAATTGTTATTATATTATTTATTATATATTTATTATATTATATTATTATTATATTATATTATATATTATTATTATTATATATTTATTATCAGTGATAAATTAGATTATCATCTAATTTATCACTGAGATGTATCTGTTTATCTTTGTTTGGAATACAAGTAGAAATTTGCGTTTTATGTGTAACTGTCCGTTAGAATTGAATAGAAATGGTTGTTCTTTTATCTTTTTTGTCTTCCTAGTACCTGTGGATGAATTTATTCATAATTTGCTAAAACCAATTAAGATTATATTATACTTTTATTATTATAAAGACACTTAGGCAAATAATCATATAAAATAAAAAATAAATCGAAACTACATTGATTTCAATTTATTACACATGTAAAAACATGTGGAATGAATTAAAAATTTTCTTGGTTTATTAAAATAACTTTAATGATAATATATAGTAAACTTACACAAAGAAAGTAATAATGAATAAATATAAATAATGCAACACAAGAGAAATAATTTGTTATCTTCAATGGAACTGAACCCTTTATCCTTGTACCAACGTGTGCGAGAGGCTTGCAACTACCTTCACAGTCAGACATAACATAAAATAATGTTACTTGTTTTTTTAATCGTTTTTTATTATAGATGAAATTGAAATCTGCACAACAAAAAGTGCAAAGGAATGAGTTAGCAATAATTTATCATGTATAATTACACCATTATAAAAAAGTGTTGCATTTAGTTCTAGTAAGTTACATTCAAAAGTAGAGCGTTATGAAGAGGTGGCAACCGATTCCTAACGCCGGAAGATCACTTGTTAAGGAAATACATTTTCCATTTCTCCAAACAATTAATTTTGAAAGGTTAGTTTTACATTTGATATTTTTTACAATTGATTTATTTTACACGTATTAACATAGCTTGCTTCAAATGTAAAACTATCACTAAATGATTATATCAGTATAGTTATTAAAAAATGATTATAAAATTAAAACAATCAGGTTACAATAAACTTTGAACTGGATCATCTAATAATTATAGGTTTGTAACTAGGTCATATAGAATTTAGTTTGTATAGTCATGTGCTAATGATAATATTTAAGTTTATGTAACATGAAAAAATCATAACGTTAGTAATGTTCATTCATAAACAAATATTGAAACAAAATGTCCTTAAGATAATTACATAATAATATTATACTTTTTAGTAAAGGAGCCTTAAGCATTATAAAATATTAATAATTACATATAAATAAATCCGTAATTACATTTGGCTTCAGTTAATACTATCAGCGTAGCGGTGAATACGTTCTTGACGTCATACAATAGATGTATTCAGATCTTAGTAGTTATCACAATGTCTCCAAAACACCAGCTATACAAGGGCAAAATATACTCACTATCATGTGAATTGTAGGACGTAAATCAATGCAAATATATGGTTCAATATAGTAAAATGTCCTAGAATGAGTTATATTTTAATGCGCAACAAACGATTAATTAAAGTTAATTTAGTTGTTATTACATTTATTGGTAACTTACTTGAATGGTTTATAGTTTTTTTTTTTTGAAACTATATATATTTTTCTTAGCAGATTAAGCCAAAGAATATCAAGAAACTAACTTCAACAAAATATTTTTGAATACAAAAGTGGCTTTCACGTGAATATTTACACAAAACCGAACAAATTTTGAAAATATGTTTGAGTATAGTGGAACAGTAACCAGTCCACACTAACTGGAAGCTATTGACTACATTTGGCAATTCAACACAGTTGATGGCTTACACAGACCAATGAGGATTTCATAAATATTTGATTCAATTTACTCATTGTTCAAAGAAGGGACAATTTACTGCTCAATAGGTGTATTGTTGGTTGATTAATTCTTGACTACTCAATTGGCCATCTTTATATATCAGCACACTACGTCCTTCTTAAGTTGAAATATAAAATTTACCATTTATTGAAGTGCATTGTTATAATATGGATATTATAACAGATATTACTTATAGTGCTATTTGTCTAATTTGCAAGGTCCCTGTATTTCTATCCCTTTCAACATATTTGTATCACAAATGAAAACATATTTGTAGTAATTACCAGCATAACTAAAACTTCGTTGGAATACAAGCATCTTGTTAGGGTAAAAGTGATTTGAATAGTAATTAATACTAAGTGTACAATATTGAGGTATGATCACTTTTAGAATGCTGAGCTATTGCAATTTATTCAAAGTTAAATTGCCATAGTTTCCCAGGAAGAGGTTTAACAATTTAATATATAGAACGTAAGTATTATTTATAAGTAAACAAATAGTTTTTGTAATTGTCAAACACTGTGTTTTTTGTTGTTAAAAAAGCAAATTATTTTATGGCTGAAGTCCCAATGTTCTATAAGGTTGTCATACGATAAATGCAATTTAAGTAATAGTAGCTACATAATATTATACTTTCATGTAATTTGTGGTGAAATTCGTAGACATGAAACGTTACTTAATGTATTAGAATAATTTACCACAGTGAAGCACTAATTGCTGATTGGTCGGTTGGAAGAGGACGCTCCAATATAAAGAATGTATGTGGTTGGTGGATTGAATAAAAGCAACTTTAATCGAAAAGGGAAAAATTAATAGTTTACACTAATTAACTAGTTAAAAATTGTAGGTTAAATTAAAAATTAAGTTATATGCGGGGTGATTGAACAATTACAAATATTGAGGGGGGGGGGAGGGAGTACCTTTCTTGAGTATTTAGGTATTTTAAATTAGTTTTCGGCATTCCTACTGGACATAAGGGGCTTATAACAGTAGTGGTACTTTGAACGTTGTTCAAAATATCCAAATAGCACTGATAGTGTAACACCTCATTTTAAATGTCTTGTAAGACAAAAAAATACAAATGTTTACATTGGACTAACCTTAACCCCTGTATGGAAATTGAAAAGTAACGATATCTATTGGTAGCTTGAAACGCTTCCTACCACATATTATATATTATTCTGTAATACATATTTTATTGGGACCTTCCTTCACTTTTTCCATTTTATTGTTTACGACAGTTTATTAACGTAAAACCATTTTCTTTCTAATCAAAGTTTCTCCCATTCTTTTTAAATGTCTATACGTTGTAGCCATCTCTTCCTCATTGTGTGCTTAGGGAAAATTTGAACAATCATGACTTTTGCATATCATAACACTTAATATAATCACTTTTTACGTGGGTGAGATAAGTGGAAAAGTAAATAAATCTAGGGATTGTAGTTTATCAATGTCAATGCTTGACTATCTCTTAACAAAAACAATTAAAAAACTATCAATGGTTAAATACAGTTTCAAAACATGGCGATATATTTTCAGTAACTGCTATAATCCATTGAAAACGGATCTTTTCCGTTAATTAACTACCATAACCATAACTTAGGTTAACTTTTAACACAACAAAACCTTACGTAATATAACTAAACCTAACATAATCTAACCTAACCAAACCTAACCTAACATAGCATAGCCTAAACAAACCTAACCTAACATGACCTAACCTAACCTAACCAAACCAAACACAACATAACCAAAGTAGTGGTAGTGAATTATCGCAAAAGGTCCTCGAAATCTACCAACATGCAATATGCAACGTGTATGCTGATAATGTACTCATTTAAATCAGGCTTTTGAAAACCTATGATTGAGTTTACCCTATAATTATAGACAGATTATTACAATTCGAATTGAATGCATTATTATGTGAGTGCGGATTACTGCTCTGCAGTTATTTAAGTTTAATTTATTTGATCATCGACAAACAAACGATTGTTGTGTAACATGGACAATAAAAAGAAAAATATCAGATATGTAATAGTACAGGTAAGGTTTTAAAGTATTCTGTGGAAAAAATGAGTAAACATTTTTCATTATGAATTAATGTTAAGCTAATTTATTGTTGGTAAACTTTACTAATTATTTGAATAATTTTAGGTTGTAATACTACATCGCCTTATTTGAATAAAATTAATGTGGTACTACTTAATTATTCATTAGTAAGACACCGATCATCAAGATATGGGCGAATATGAGGGGCGAATGAGTGTGATGAGCGTAGATGAACGAATGTAGTCATTGGTACTAACTAAGGTCGACTGTTTCTCAGAAAGAGCTATTTAATTATAACCCAATAGCCAGGGGAACTAGTGGAATCCGAGCCACGTACCACTAGTCTGATTTTCAGCTAACTGACAAGCCTGACACTCAGTTCCCTTTCTCTACATAATATCTGAACCTTTACTATCATCGAACACGGACACTCCAGACTTCTATTAGACATCTATTAGTGTCCACGTCGATGGCAACCATTGAGCGGATGTCATGTCGGTATTAAGTTTGGTATGATAAACGATTCCTTTTTAGTTACTTAACGGAAAAATAAAATATAAAATAACTATTTAAATAGTAAAAAAATTCTACCTCTACAGTTTATTTTTATCATTACGTATACAAACATTTTTATAAAGACGTTTAGGTATTAAATTTATTATTTAAATAACAATAGTAATCAAAACAAATAACTGCCCTAAAGCTATTAGAACATTAAATACTTCTATTATACATTATGTAAATAGTACAGAACCTTATAGATAACTTTACTGTTACAAATAAATAATGCGACAATTACGTAAGGGGACAATAGTGTAGTCCCGACCGAGAGTGGGTAAACATGTTTACTTCATCCCCTTCTTTCGTAACCCGCCTACGTTTATTTAATTATTTATATGTGATTGATGGAGCTCTTTGTGGACACATTTACTTCTAGTACAACGAATTATTTAAAGATAAAATCATTATCTTTAAATTAATATAATATAAGTTATATTTTGGCGTATAAGGTGTCTTTGACTATTATACGTAAATAAAAAAATAAATAATGTTGGCTTTTATACAGGATGTTACAGAAGTCCTTCCTGAAAGGCCAGACCAAATGTAAACTATTATCACTGAAGTGTATGAATTATTTCCTAATATCAAAATGACGTAAACTTACTTTTGTTGTTAGACCATACAATTTCTAAGGTAAATAATTTTAAATTACTCAAAAAAAATTATGTCATATTAAAAAACATTTGTATAATTTAGGGCACTAAACAAATTCATTCTTTAATGTATATTTTGAATTTACTGTTTTTGAGTCTGTACTTCCATACAGTTAGGTTAAAAATAAATACAAATGTGTACGAATATAAATAATTATAAAGTGTTGTAATAAGAAGTATATTTATAAATATTGGTAATAATTGTATATTATGTAAAGTAATAATAACATTACCTAAGTTTATTTGTGTAATTACAACGTATTCATTAACATTATCATTAGACATTAAAAATAAAAACTTAACTAAAACGTTTAATCATCAATTTTTAAGCGTTTTAATAGAATTACAGTTGTAAATCCTATGACATTTGTAGATAATTGAGGAGTGTTACGAATGCAGTTGTTTAAAATTTGTTGAGTTATTAAAAAGGTACAATAAAAATCGTTCTACTTACTTAGACAACGAAAAACTCGATATGAAATTGTAACCTCTCACCTTCTCGAGTTACATTAGATTAAGTTTTTTGTTAATTTGGTAAAATATTATGCAAATTAAAATTATTTATAATATCTCAGGGTCGTTTTTTATGGGTAAATCGGTGAGGTTGTAAATTACAATAATTAAAACTCTAGATTTAAAAAATCAATTTATTACATTATTTTACTTTCTTTGTATGAATTTCAAGACTACAAAAATGAATTTAATTACTTTTTTACTGATTACTAGAAATATATTTAACTTAATTATAACTAAAACTTATCTTTAAATCTCTTCTTTGTCTATTGCTCTCCACGTGGTCGCCTTCTTCATTGTAAATAAAGTTTGTGTTAAGTTTTGCACAACAATTATAATAAAATATCTAGAATTAAAATTGAATCACTTTTCTGAATTATTTATCGATATTTTAGACTATGTACGTTCATAACACTTTTATTAGTAATTAGGTTTTGGAGTCCAGCGGACACCCGAGTTGACTTGTGCACTCTACATTGGACTGGAAAGAAGTGGCAGAGTCATTGACGATGCTAGCGTGGGTTGCCAGTCCGTTACAAGCGATAGCATTGGGTTCGAGGCTATCTACCGTCAACCAATAGCGTCTCCCATCTACATTGGACTCGACCATTACATTGTCACACTGACACCCCTTTGGATTGTTAGATAGACTCGTCCCATGCGACACCAGACTGAACAGGTCTGCCTTATCTGTCTCGACACAATGCTTAGGAATTTTGTTTACGTCTCGGAGGTCTGCAATGGAATAAATATGCCTGCCCACTTCTCTATACTTGTTGGCTATTAATTTACAATGATTTCCGAATATTATTTGAATGTTCGGTATTTATTTTAATTAAATGTATCTGTTTCTTCATTAAAATAATTCATCATTTATTTAATTTAATTAATTTAATCGTCAATTTGGTGAACCTGTTACAAAATAGTACCACTAATATAAACTTTAGGCAAAAAACATAAGTAGTAATTTGATGAACATACTGCCATGAATACTTATTTAGGATTTTTTTGTTATTAGACTTTTATACCATGTGGTACTTCTTGTGACGTAAAAGGTACACGACACTTTAAAAAGTTGTGGTAGAACAAATATAAATACTTGCCTACTCTTAAAAAATAACATTTTTTTCTGTTGGTAGTCATGTAGAAAATATACTTCCTTTGTCAAGTTGTATATGAACTATAGTAAAGAACGACATCAATAAAAAATTGACATTGTGATTTATACTAAATTAAAGTAAATTATTTCTTCAAATGTATGATTAATAGAATTTATAGTGGTAAAATTTTTACTGGTGAATTAAAATTATTACTACTCATATTAAATTGATATTTACTATTAGTATTGTTTTTACTAAACCATGCTTGAGGTTCTATGCTCGATCCAGTTTAAATAACATTATAATGCTACAAAGTTTGTATAACATATTATGTATTTCAGCACTAATACTGTATAGTAGAAAAATATAAGGTGGCATTAACATTTTATGAGCCAGATGGAAAAAGTAAATAGAATTATTTATTTTTTTAGGAGGGCTGCGTGATTTGATAATGGCAGAACAATACCTCAATTTCTATCTTATAAAAATTTGTTTCAGTGTTAGTTTTAAAATGGTTCGGCTTGATTTAAGTAGTTATAGTTTTATGTTCATGATTATTATAGTCCAAAATATAATATAGGTTATGATGATTAATTAAATTATATAACATATTATAAAATTATGAGGAATTAACACATTTTTACATTTTTTAATATGACAAAACTATAGATAGTTGAATATTCTTAATAGATAAATATATAAATAATTGTAAACGCTTTAAAAATTGAAAATTTAACCTGTAACATATTTAATTATATCAATTTTATACAATAGGTAATTATGCATTAATGCTTTTAACCTGTGATTGAAACGGTTTTACCGTTTGTGTAAACAATTTAAAATTGTTTAGGTTCAAATTATGGTTGAGTTATAAATATCTAATTACTAATTAATTACCTCTGCTGGCAATTTATTTTAATTAATTATGAACTTCTAAAGTTACGGTAGTAACATAGAACATAACATATTGCACCATGTAGAATTCCAGATGGTTTAATAGTTTTCCGATAAAACTTGAATCTATTGGAAATGTTTTATGTATTAAAATTATTCATTAATTTTTAAAGTCTTTGAGATATTTAAAAGTTGATAGATCCAAATAAAACATTCAGTTCAAGTTCATCAAACTTTATCACTTAAAAGAAGCTCTACAGTTATATTCTTTTAAATGTCCATTTTTTCATGGAAATGGACATAATCTAATTTTGCTAGATGAACTTATAGTTGTATGCATATTAAGTGACTTGAACTTAAATAATTGTTGATGAATTATAAAAGACGGGAAACACCACTTTAAAAGCCAAAAGTATACTATTCAATTGAAACATATTTAGTACTACCAACATACGTCTATTAATATACCTACATGTTGTTTGAAGAGGAATAAAATATAAATTGTAGCTATGCAAGGGTATACATCAAATATTTAATTAACTATATTATGTTTCAAAAATACAGCATCAACTTTAATTAAAAGCACAAGCTTATTTTAATTGAAATACTTACTTACTCTTAATCCTGTAGCCACTCAAATCCAAGGTGATTTTCTGACCTCGTCAACAAGTTGCTACCACAGTCCTATCCTCTGCCATCTCGATGTCTGCACCAAGACTTCTCACATCCTGTTTCACCTTGGCATCCCATCTTATTCTTGGTCGTCCTAGAGCAGGGGTTCTCAAACTTCCTGTACTCGAGGACCCCTTCAATTATTTATGTGGTCATTGCGGACCCCTCAAAACTAGCCTATTTTAGTATTTTTAAAATATACCATCTTAAAATAAAAAAACATTTATTCTAATAAGCTGTGGACTGGAAAAACATAAATTAAACCTTGTAATTTAGTTTTCATATATTTTATTTATATTGAAGTAAACACTGTAATGTAAAAAACATGAATGAAATAAGTATAAACTAAGTATACCGGTGTTACAACAGACTTTAAATGAAATATTGAAATAAAAATGTTGTCAGTTTGTTTACCTTTACTTTAGTGAGAACAATGGTACTGCTTTTTGCTTTTGACTATCCCTAAAATGTTGGGATTTATTTTAGACAGCTTTAGCCTTAAATCAGTTTCAATGTTCTTCAGTCTGTTTCTTTTTGCTGGCTTTAGGTTGCACAGTTCAGAAAAGGTTCGTTCACACAAATATGTGGTACAAAACGGCACAATATGTTCGAGGGCTTTTTTGGCAAGTTCTGGTACCTCAGCTTGTGCAAGTAGCCAAAACCTTGCCAAGTTATTTTCTTGATAAACAATCTCCCAGGCTCTGCTGCATGAGAGTTCCACCAATTGGTCTTGCTCAGAATCAGATAGATCGATAAGTGCACCAATACTTCTCTTCTTGAATGGATATTTAATCCAATCATCATTAGGATTAGGTTGAGGAAAGTAGCTTCTTAGACTCTGAGCTAGGCCTGTCAAATGTTCAGCAAACAGTTCTTTTGTATTTGCAGGCATCACTTTCTTCAGATGTTGTCAAGAATTCTTGCAACGTTGTAAAAGAGTTGTATGAGTTTTTAAGCATACGATCAGACCACAGATGTAGTTTTTCTATCATAGCTTCTACTTTTTCTTCTACACGGAATATATCAGTGTCAGATCCTTGAAGTTTCATATTTAGAACGTTCAACTGCTGGAAGATATCTGCCAGATATGCAACCTTGCTCAACCACGCAAAGTCACACAACTTGTCTGTGAGGGAAAAGTTTTTATGTTTTTCATCCAGAAAAAATATTCTAATTTCATCACGCAATTCAAAAAAATGTGTAAGGACATTTCCTCGGGACAGCCAGCGAACTTCAGTGTGAAGTAAGAGTTGTACATGCTCACTTCCAATTTCTCCACAAAGCTGGGTAAAAATGCGAGAGTTCAAAGGTCGAGCTTTAATATAATTGACAACTTTCACAACTTCACTTAATGTTGTCTTTAAATCTTCTGGCATTTGTTTTACAGCCAATGCCTCCCTATGAATAGAGCAGTGAGTCCACTTAACTTTGGAAGCAACATTCTTGACACGAGCAATGAGACCTGTCTTTTGGCCAGCCATGGTTGCTGCTCCATCGGTACTCACACCAACTCAACGCTGCCAGTCCAAGTCGTTTGATAAAATAAAATTGTTTAATGCTTCAAAAACATCATGTGCATTGTTATGAAGAATCTCTTTGCAAAATAATAGCTCTTCTGAAAGGCAATTTTCATTTTCATACCTAACAAAGGCTAATAAGTGGGATTTGTCTGATAGGTCTGTACTTTCGTCAAGCTGCAAAGCGTACATTTGTGTAGATTTTAACTTACAAATTAACTGCTCCTCAATATTTTCAGACATGTCAAGAATTCGACGTTTTATAGAATCGTTTGAAAGAGGAACTGTATTTATTTCCTTAGCAGCTGACTCTCCTATCATTATATTACACATTTTTTTTGCTGCTGGTAAGATTAGTTCTTCTGCTATTGTTTTTGCTGCTATTCTATCCCAGATTTAGCTATGAGTAACGCTACTTCGTATGACGCCACGGTAGCTTTTTCAGCGGCGCTACCTGTTGCTATTTTTTCCATCGATGTTTTC
Source organism: Stictocephala bisonia (assembly GCA_035578905.1). Taxonomy (NCBI): domain Eukaryota; kingdom Metazoa; phylum Arthropoda; class Insecta; order Hemiptera; family Membracidae; genus Stictocephala; species Stictocephala bisonia. The sequence goes on along the minus strand of JAQJVL010000241.1, from coordinate 1,122,010 downwards.
ATTTTTTCCATTTCTTGACGTTTGGTTTTAAAATACTCAAAAGACTTTCCAGCAAGATCTGGATGTTTCGTTTCCAAGTGTCTGCGTAATTTCGCCGGTTTCATGGCTTCATTAGAAAGAATTTCGTAACATATTACGCACTGTGGTTTCTGTTCATCTTTAGCTTGCACAAAACCTAGTTTTAAATACTCTTCACAATATTTGCGGCGCTTAAAAGTTTTACGTAAATCAGTGCTGCAAGTTGAACTAGCTACTGAAGTTGAACAGCTAGGCCTAACCTCACTTTCAGGATAATCTCCTTTTTCTGATTGATCGATTGAACGTTTTACCGATGTCTTTAACCAACGATCCATGATACAGGCCGCAAATTAACACTTCCTTACTAAAAACAATTCACCACTAAAAGTTAAACAACATAACAAGGCAAAGCAAACTATCACGACAAGCATCGAAGCATCGGCAGTCCACTGAATGACGGAACAGGACAGATAGATGCAGAGGCCGCTTCCCGTTAGCTCCAATGACAGACAACGTGACCTACAGCCTCAGGGTAGCCACCCGTCGAAAACAATATTGGTACAAATAGGCTACTTAAAAAAATAAGTTCAAATATTTTTCGCGGACCCCTAAAAATATGCTTGCGGACCCCCGGGGGTCCGCGGACCACACTTTGAGAAACTCTGTCCTAGAGGACGCCTTCCTGCTGGTTTCCCCATCCATACCCTACTTATCATTTTTTCTTCTTCCCTTCTTTTCAGGTCCACAATATCACTTGAACTCTTGTACAGTTCTCTAAGCTGTTCTTTTTCACTCTCCACAATCCTGATTCATAGGTAGGTCCTTCATATTCTTCTTAAAATTTTGTTTTCAAATGTAATCAATCTTTTTTGTTATACATTGTTGGGGTCCATACAATAAAACAGGTTGTACAATAGCTACATTTTTATTTTTGTGGTTCTTGACAATAGTTTAAATAGCTTTAGGAGACTCCAGTAACATCTATTTGCTACATTATTACTAACTTGTATTTTCTTTTCCATTTTATTTTGGCTAGTCAAAGTAACTCCCAGATTCTTGAACTCTTCAGTGCCTACAAATTTGTAATCCATTACTCCAGTGTTGAGTTAATTGGCTCTGCCTGTCTCTCTATCTTCATATATTTAGTCTTTTCTTCATTAACTTGAAGACCTACTTTGTTGGCTTCTTTTAACAGGACACATGCTAGCGTAAAAACGCTAAAAAGATCACTTTTATTATCATCTACTAATGCACATTACCAGCAAATGCTAACATTGATTATACCTTCAATGTTTGTGCCTCTTTGTACCGATTTTGTCATTTTCAGTGTTTCTTCAACAGTGAGGTTGAACAACAATGGTAACAACACATTGTTATCCCTAGATATAAAGGGAAGATTCCTTGTCTTAGCCCTGTTTTCACGTCAAAAGTGTCTGTACATCCTCTTTCTAATCTTACTTTCCCTCTTGAGCCTTCAACACACATTTCTGTTAGTCTAATTATCTTTTCTGGGATGTTTTTTTTTTGTCTAAGATATGTCCATCATTTTGATCTCACAATGCTATCATAAGTCTTCCTAAAGTCAATGAATAATATATATATATATATAGATTTTTGTCGTGTATTCTTAGTATTTTGAGGCCAGCTCTTTTACAATAAATATTTGGTCAGTAGTTGATCTTTCTTTCATAAAGCCTGCTTGTTGTTCTCCGATTATTTCTTCTTCGTATCTTCTTAGTCTGTTTAATATTAGTTTCGACAGTATTTTATATGTACAATTAAGTAGAGACATTCCTTTAAGTTCAGTATATTTAATTGAAATAAAATGCATTAAAATAAGTTTATAAAACACAGATTACTTCACACTTAAACTTATTTTGTATTATAGAGGGTGGAAAACAATATGGAATCGCTTTCCCAACAACGTTATTTTTTCATAGATAATTTTATACTTTAATAATTATATTCCATAATATATATGGAATTACTACATACTACAAGTGCAGCCCATACACGTGCAGCGGTATTCACCCACTCACCCACCCATACACGTACATTGGTACTCAGCCACCCACCCACCCATACACGTACATTGGTATTGGTATATTTTGTGATCAGAATAATTTACTTAACACCGTTGAATAGCGGAGAAATAATATTGTTCAAATTCGTTACATTGAAATTCAAATGACCGGTACTCTGGAAAGGATAAACCATTCGAAGTCCGGTTTGCAGTAATTAATTTCTCTTGAATAGACCTTTCTTTTGATACCAAGCTCGACATAGGCTTACGTTCAAGATTTTCATTCAACTCCTTGTGGGCCGTCCCCGTAATGTCAATAAGTATGTTCTTAGTAATCATGATCATATACAAGATTTCATTTTTACAAGTGAAGTCATACAAAAGTTGTGAAATCGTTTCCATATTTGATTCCACCCTGTATTTGTAACTCTGAGATAATATGGTTTACTATAAGAGTCTTGAAAATACAAATAAAAAAATTAAAAGTATTATTATTTACTAAAATGTAATCACTAAACGATACAATAATTATCGTTGTAAAAAACGTGTTTTAACTTCCCGTTTTGAATTTAAAAAATTGAAAGTTTTGAAAATGTTAAAAACTATTTTACTAAAAAAACCCTCCATATTATACAATCTACATTACACAAAAAAGTATATTACAAACAATTGAGTGTAGACTTCTAGCCACCCTGCAAATAAAAATGACGTTAAAAGTAAATGACACAACTTAAGCTGGCTAAGACTTTACTGTATTATTAATATTATTTATATTTTTAAATTTATATTTATTTATATATTAAAAAAATAATTTTACATGATTATTATATTATTTGTATGGCTATCTAATACTTACCAATATAAATCAGCCTCATGTCATGTTATCTAAGGAAATATTTGAGCCAGAAAACATGGAACAGTAATAGTTCTAGTCTTGTTTAGTCTTACAGTCAGAGGAAACTGAGTGTATTCACCCCATGAAGCAAGTGAACCCCACCCATCAGTGTCAGGGGATAATCTACCCTTAAGCTCTATGTTATTCCACTTATTGTAAAGCAAAGTTCGTTTTTACACAAAAATGGAAACTATAATTAACCTCTGAACAAAATAAAACAATTTTAATGCTGTTTCCAAAACATATTGATAGCAAACAGATTTAGAGTAGAATACCTAGAATATTTTGTAATATTTTAATGGTAATTATATAGAACAAGCTTCGTGTAAATTTTTTGCTGAGATTTTTTGTCATACTTAATATTTTGAGGCCAGCTCTTTTATAATAAATATTTGGTCAGTAGTTGATTTTTCTTTCATAAAGCCTGCTTGTTGTTCTCCGATTATTTCTTCTCCGTATCTTCTTAGGCTGTTTAATATTAGTTTCGACAGTATTTATGGAGTATAAAGCCAGCCAAGTATAAAGTATTTGGCAAATAACTAAAAACCAAGAATATGATTGTTTAATTCTGCAGAAAAGCTGGAAAAATTACGAAAATGAGGAAAAACAGAATTCTTTTATGGAACTATAACGATGTGGGCACAACAATTTAGCGGAATTGTGCCCTAATCTCGAATAATGGCACCCCCCCTCTTTACAATCGAACCATTACTAAGCACGTTAAGGCAGGAAATGTGCGATCGATTTCAATAGGTTATGTTCTGGTAGGATATGGCTAGATTGGATATTGATAGGTTAGGTTATGTCAGGTTTGGTTAGGTTAGTTTAGATTGTTAGGTTTGGTTAGGTTGTTAGGCTTGGTTATGTTATATTGGGTATAACAACTGCAGTCATACCCTACGTTAAAAACCTTTAAGAGAAAATTAAGAAAAAATAAATTCTAAATTTAATATTCGAACAAGTTTTACATCATCAGGAAGCCTTCGTAGTAAATTATCTAAATGAAAAAAGAAAAAAAAATGAAAATCAATCAACAACAAAATTATTTACAATTAATTGTGAATGCAATAAAACATTTTTCGGCCAAACACGAAGATCTGTTAAAACAAGAATAAAGGCAAATATATATATATATATATAATTTTAAAACTAAAAATACTGAACTATCAAAATCAGTTGAAAATGCTATTACTAATAAGCATGGTACAACATTTGAAGAGTCATCTATTATATATAAGGAAATATCATGGAAAAAGATAAATAAAACTGAAAGTGCGTTCATAGAATTAAAAAAGATGATTGTATTTATCAGCCATCTGTTAATTTTAATAATATATTTTTACCTGTAGTTAGAAATGAACTAGAAAATAACTTGAATAATTCAAGACCTTATTTTTAAATTTTAACAACTTGCCCATCAATGTTATTTAATATTTACAAATTCTATATTTTTTAACATATGTTTTATATTTTTGTACAATTTTGTTATTATGATCTGAAGATGCCTTAATCAAAAATCTAAAATTGTGGAGTTACTAAAAATGTATAATTTAAATCCATGGAAATTCTGCCAAGTTTCCAAATAAAGAAATTGGTTAGGTCGTGTTTGGTTATCCTAACAAAACATAACCTTATTGAAAGTAAAATATTTCGGCGCTAATGTGCTTGATGGTTCGATATATAGCACATTAGCGCCGAAATATTTTGTACATTTTCAACTGTAAAATAACTATAGGCTACAGATTTAAGTTCGTAATTGATTTATTTTACGTATTGTGAACGTTGCCGTGATAAAGTACTTAAATTAAAGGACACCCGAACAACTATGATGTAACAATTTGAATTAATACACTGCCTTAAATCCTAGCTAGTAAACTAAAAATTCCCAGAATTGCCTACTTATAACACATATTTTTATCCCTAATTCACTTAAAGGCCCTAGGAATAAAACAGAATAAATGATAGCTGGAGCCATAAATTCCAGAACCCATAATTCAGTTGGACTCTAATCAGATGATACAGCCAGCAGTGTAATGGACATTGTTTGATTACGTGAACCACAATTTGGATTTTTATTCATTGCGTAAAGTACACTTTTCATATTACTTTTGCTGAAAATTATAGTTATGTATTTTTAAGTCCAATAATCTAATTTTAAGCCCTACTATCGTGCGTTGTTTATTATCGATTTTAGCGTTTAGTGTAGTTAACTTAACATTATTTGAAGACAAAGCCGCAATAACAGGCGAATTACAATTTCCTTAACGTATGTATACGAAATATTTCCCATCTATATACGAGTATCTAAATCAATTAAAATCATTGATCTATTTATTTTCTATTACGGGAGAAATTAATTAAACGTTTCATTTGCATATTGGAATCAACGAAAGCTTTTGCTTTTTAAATTATCATAGGCCTATGCATGCTGACTAATTGCTTTCACACCGCTGAAACAATATTTGTTGCCAATAGCATTTCTCTATCGTCATCAGCTAAATAAATATGACATTTGAAAGTCAAATCATCCCCATACTGGGCCTACCGGAAACCACTCCGCTTCCGGCAGCTAAATCACTTTCATGAATGGCTTTGATGTGGCATACGACTCGTTAAAACAAAACAAACAAAATAAAATACATAGCATTGTGGGGAGAGTTTTAAAACGCAGTTCTAAATAAACACAGTTTGTAAATTATAAATACCTAACTATGGTTATTTCAATGATAATTGATCATTAGGTACAGAAAATTACCGATTGGCTTTCTTTTACTAAGTTTTCCCGATGGGAAATGCATTGATTGATTTTAACGACCCATTTTCTTCGTTTTTTTTCTAGGTAACACATCACGTGATTGATTTTCTCTTCTCGTGGTTGATTTACATTGAAGTTATGTATTTGAACTAACTGTTTTCTTATCTTTGGATAAAACACAATCCACTGTGTGAATGTGAATAATTGTAAATGTATAAATGTGGGAGATGGAAAGAACCTGAAGCAAGAATAAACGAGGAAATACAAATAGACAACCATGTTTTTGATAGGGTTAATCATTTGGGGGTCCTCCTATCTGATAATAACAACGAATATTTCGAGATAACTATAATTGACTAAATACAGCCAACATATGCTTTCATCCATGTAAAAAAATGTCAGCTCCAAATTGTCATCTTACAATACAAAATTACGACTGTACAAAATTATTATAATACCAACACTATTGTATGGATCAGAAAACTGGATAAACAGTAAAAAATCTGAGAAACGATTGATAACCTTTGAGAATAAAGTCCTAAGGAAAATATATGGTTCAAGTTTTGAAGATAGAAATTGGAGAATTAAACATAATTATAAAATAATAAATCTCTACAAAGATCCAGATATAATAGCTGAAGGAAAAAACAGAAGTCTCATGTGGGCTAGCAATGTCCTAAGAAGAAGGGAAGAAACTGACACTAAAAATATATTAAGGAATAACCCAGAAGGGAGAAGACCACCAGGTAGGCCAAAACTAAGATGGAAAAACCAGATGAAAAACCAGGCACAGGATAGAGAGGGCTGGAGGCAATGAGGGGGTGAGGATAAGTACCATCTGGGGAACAAATGGCCACTGTAGTAAGTAACTGTGTTTTATTGAAAGCTAGACAGTACTTAAGTATTTTTGTTTAGGTCGTCAGGTATTTTAATGAGAAGCACGCTTGTTTAACACAGTCATTGTTTCGAATTTACCTTAGAATACACCACTGTTATTTGGAACAGGAACTGGGTTTATACAGATGCAGCAGTTGTGGCTATCCAGAGGAAATTCCTCTCATGAATGGCTTGGAAGTTTCTAGAGATGGATGAAGCAGGTGAGCGAGTGACAGAGATCTAATGCATCAGAGAGCTTGTATTAGAGATAGCGCTGGTTTTAATCCGACCTAGAATGGAAGATAATCTAGATATCTATCTAAATTATCTTCCAAAAATATCTAAAATAATCTTCTACTTTACGGTTCACCAACCTGGTCCTTACTCTTTCTGAATAAGTTCCATACATAGATCAATTGTTTATGGGACAGAGTAAGTTAAGAATGAAACGGAACTGAACAATACGAGGCGAGAAGAAAAAGTCTATAACCTTTAAAAATCAACCTCTCTTAGAAAAAAATGGAAGCTCATGTATAAATTAATTTATCAACCTTATTAGCTCGTCTTGCTGTTTATGACTTGTTATTATAATATTTTAAAATTGTTTCAGGGATATACTGTTCAGTGGAGACTATTGTTCTAAGAGTTCAAGAATATGTTTTTCACTTAACAAATATATTTGTGTTCCCGCAAACAAGTTGAAGTATGTGATCCAATAGTCTTATCTGATAGTAAACATCTTTTAAAACTTATATTTGTTTGATAATTGTTAAAGTATATTCATATGATGATGAAAGTAGTTGAGTATTTGACTTTTGACTGTGTGAATAAACTCAGCTAATTTAACCCCATTTCTCGAGAGTTGCATGTTTGGCCCTCAGGTTTGCTTTGTTCAACTGGTTAGTGTCATTTGCTGATGGGAGGAGTGTTGGGGTGTAGGTGTAGTTGAAAAACCACCTAAAAAAAGTGTTATTTAAATTAAAGTCTTATCATAAACCATCAAAAGTCTAAATTGTGCACTCATACAAAATAAGGGAAAAAAACACACTCTTGGTTTTACAAACTTAATAATATCATATATTAATAATATTTAAAGTAAATTATTATAAAAGGCTCTGGTCCTTAAAATAAAACCAAATTGCTTATTGATTTGTCTTATTGTTTGAAATGTCAATATAAGTTTTAAAAAGCACAAATATTCCTCTAAAATTTAAACCAAGGTTATCTAATGTTCCTTCGTCCTGTTATCCTTCGTCGTTCTATATTGCGCCAACAGATGCAAACGAGATTCTTAAAATTATTACAGAATTAAAAAATAAAAAGTCTACGGGATATGACAACATGACAGTTCAATTAATAAAACACATATCTGAAACAATAGCTCCTTTTCTATCTCATTTAATTAACTTAAGTTTTTCAACTGGTGTTTTTCTAGAAGCACTAAAAAAAGGCATTATAGTACCATTATTAAAAAAGCAAAATTCTCACAGTCTAGATAACATACGCCCAATTAGCCTATTATAAGTTTTTTCTAAAATATTTGAAAAATGCATGAAAAAGAGACTTATAGCATATTTAAAAATAGTAAACTTTCAAAATGATAGGCAATTCGGTTTTACGCAGGGCAAGTCAACGGAAGATGCACTAATTGATTTTGTTTCGACATTATATGACAGTTTTAATAATAACTGTAAGACATCTGCACTTTTCATTGACTTCAAAAAAGCGTTTGATCTTGTAAATCATAATATACTCTTAACGAAAATGGAAGCAATTGGAATCAGAGGCGTAGCATTAAATTGGTTCACAAGCTTTCTCACAGGTCGCACCCAGCAAGTTCGAATAGTTAATCAGTTAAGTTCGCCCCAGGTAGTTAGGGCCGGAGTGCCCCAGGGCTCTGTGTTAGCCGCAAATCTTTTCATTATTTTTATAAATGATTTATTGAATAAAAATTTTAAAGGTAAAATATTTGCTTTTGCAGATGATATTGCGTTTGTATATTCTGATAGAGTTAAAGATAATATTCACTCTTACATATCTCATGACCTTCATATTACGAAGCAGTGGTGTGAAGCAAATAAAATGATGTTAAGCACAGATAAAACAAAATATATCAAAATTTCGATTACATCTCTTCTGATTTCCAATCTCCAATAAGATACCATAGTGATAGTTGTAATGATATTTCTTTCTGTAACTGTGCAATTATTGAAAAAGTAAAAACCTTTAAACATTTAGGCATAACTGTTGGTGAAAATCTATCATGGAAAGTTCATGGAAACCTTTTGCACAATCAGCTAAAGTTTAACTTGCGTAAGTTTTATTTTTTAAGAAATTTTTGTGATATAGATTTATTGCGCAAGCTGTATTTTGGACTGATACACTCTAGAATGCAGTATGGCATTGTATGTTGGGCAGGTGGGCCAAAGACAGTTATTGACAACTTAAGAAGAACACAAAACATGTTTCTACGCATTATTCTTAAGAAATCGAGACTAGAATCTTCATTTCCGCTTTACAAATACCTTAACATCCTTCCTATTCAACATTTATTTACTTATAAAACGTTACGATTATTTTATTGCAGAAGTGGTAATAGAGGGTTCTCAAGGAGCCACTATAATATGCGTAGTAATACTCTCAGATTATTCATTTTACCAAAAGTAAACAAGTTTATAATAAAACAATCATTTTTATATCTGGGACCGAAGTATTTCAATAGATTACCCACTGAAATTAAAGAAATGAAAAATTTAAACCTTTTTTGCAAAGAATTGAAAACATGGCTTTTAAAAAATAAAGAACTTATTTGTCTACAAGAAAACATTTGTTAAATATAAATAATGTTAATAAACTGTCTTTTACCGATGCTATTATACTGATTAGAAACTATATGCTTTTTATTATAATTAAATAAAATCACTCTGTAATTTGTATACTTAAACTAAATAATTGGAAAGATGTAGATATATTGATGAAATGCAGTAGTTAGTCTAAATCCATTGTAATTGTTGTAATTGTTGTTGTCTGACTATCTTATCTTGTCTTTTGTACGTCTCCCTCAAAATGAAACAATGAATCAAGCCACAAACACTGCAAAGCTGCACGTCAATTTGTAATTACTAAAACTGAACTCAAATTAATTCATTTTGTATTTATCTTGTATTCTTTCTTACTTACTTTGTAAATTAGTTTGTATTTAATCTATACTTTTAGTTTATTTACTAACCACAATTACTGGAAACAGTGGTTAGTTCTATTCCATAATTGCCATGACTGTAAACCTGTATTATCTGTGGAATAAACTTCATTTATTCATTTATTTAATGTAAGTCTATTTGTAATGCACTGTTGAACCAACTTCAGATCAAGGAAAGCCTATTACTTGCGTAGGGTGACGGAACTATTTGACAAAGTGGTTAACAAGAGAACAATTCCAATGCTGTATTTAAACTCCGTATTCTAGTGATCGTTGATGAAAGAAAATTTACTATAATTAACCACTGGGTCACCTGAAAGAGGTTTTAATTGGGTCAATTGAATCAAACATAATTGGAAGCGATTTTCCTGTTTCTGATTTTCTGTTTCAGTGGTTCGATAACGAAACGACGACAAATACAGAAGTTACGTTTTTTTAGAATTCGTCTAATTTTTTCTTTAATTGGTTTGTTACTGTTAACATCAAACACTCGTAAAAGACTCTTCTAGACATGATTAATTATGATGGGCTTTCATATAAACTAATTATTTGACGTAAATAAGAAGCAACGTATGAAATTTGTTGGTTAAATTTTACATGATAAAAAAAGTACTAAATTACAGATAACTTTTTTTAAATTAACTCTTCTAATTTTCTCTTCATTAAATAAAAATTACCTATATTTGTTTATTATTAAGACACAGATCGACAAGATATGTGTGAATATGGATTTTATATAAGTTAAAGTATATTTTTTGTTACTTAGAAAGATTACTTAGAAAATGTCATTAATTAATTAACCTTCAAAAAATCAACTTACTCTTTTGGTCCTAATTGGGGAACCTTTTAGTAAGTAGACAAACCCATGATAAGTTTCAACAGTTGTCTCAAAGTTAAATTGAAGGCAGCCAATTTTACGAGAAAAGTTTGATACTTGTTTTGAAAACGACAGGCAGAACTCCAATTAACTTGGGCTAACTTAAATGTTCTAAGAGCTTCCTGGAGCAACCCTATATTATTTTCAAGAGATAAAATGACACGAAATATGTAGTGTTGCTGATGATAAGTTTTCAGACAACTTGCCAGGAAAGAAAAGTTTAAACCTAATTAATAAGGGTGAAAAATTGCTCAAATAACGTTACTTTACTCAGAAATATGTTAAAACTACAACATTGAGCCTATACTGCTGATACAAACGCTTTGTTGTAATTTATCATTGTTGAAATATTTTCCTTCCATATTAAAGTTTCTATCAGCTTTAAATAATATATTGAAAATGCAATGATTGATTCAAAGTAAGGAAAATATGCTAGATTTGTGATAACCAATTATATTTGTGATTTTAATAATATTAATAAAATAAAATTTTCACGTATGTTCAACACAAGATTTGAATAATCCTCAGGAATAACGGAGAACAACACTTGGTTTTTTCACCGCTGTCATGAAAACGACTTGGTTGTAATAGTAATATATACCTACAGTAGCGAAGGTCAACCGTTTTACTTGCCAACTGCTCGACGCTAGCGATCCTAGCGGTAGTTTAGCACACAACTGCGATACAACCGCTAGGATCGCTAGCGTCGAGCAGTTGGCATTTTTCTCAAGAGTAAGCCTCGCTACTGTGTTTATATTTTACTTTGATATGACCTTAATGTGTGAAAAGAAATTGTAAAACATAGCAATATTATATGTTTTATTACAATACATACAATAGTAAGTCATAAATCAGATTTATTTTTTTAATTCCACAACTTAAGCTTGTCCAGAAATCGATTTATAAGTTGAAAATCTATAATGTAGTAAGCAAATTTAAAATATTTTAGGGCTTCACAAACAAAACTTATATATATATATATATATATATATATATATATATATATATATATATGTATATATACATGTATATTTATAGACTCTGAAGGAGACGATTTAGTACAAAACACGTTCTGGCCACTCCAATATGTAAAAAAATTTTATATTTAAAATAAAAAAATAAAATTTTTTTTATAAAGACAGTTAAAAGAAAAAAATATTCAGTTTCTAAAAAATAATTTACCTTTTTACATTAGACGAACTTTTAGATGAATTCAAGCACGTACAGTGCAAAAGATTCATATTAATCGTTCAATTTTAGGTGTACTTGCATACAAAAATAATTAATATCATAAATATTATTGTTTTTGGAATACATTTGTACTAGAGTACAAACATTATGCAACAAACTACTACTGATTTGGTAAATAATAGTCTGTCTTAATGATAATGTCTATTATTGCTGTTAAACTAAATAGCTGTTAACGTCGGGGAGTTATATTGAATTATTTTTCAAGGTCTCATGATTTTGATGGCTAAGTGTGTTGAAGATTATTAAGTTAAGTACAGTTTAGTCCTACATATAAGGACTTCTATCATAATATGTACTACACGAATGACAATCATTTAATATTTGAATTATAAATAAATAAATCTATTTTGAAATCTGGAACTGTAACATTTAAAACAGAGCAAAGATTATGTGTGTTTTGAAGAAAGTGTGTTATATATAAAAATTCGTAAATGTATATAGCACATACGTACTTTAAATTATATATCTTTGTTTTGTTTTTAAATTTAAAGTGTCCAGCTTACTTAATAACACCAATATAAATATGTTATAGAAATGATTTGCACAAATTTATATAAAAACACATAAAATTGAGATTACTCCGTGAATACTTGTAGTATGGGAACTCTTTATAAAAGTAATTATACCAACACCAATTCGTAATAATAATTGAAAGTATATATTGTATTTATTTGAAAATCAGTAACTGACCTTAGTTCTGTCAGTTAAAAAACTACTCTGGATCCGGATGCTCTTATCTAAATTCATTAGATCTTAAAAAGAGTGGAATGTTATCAGTAACATGCCAGAGAGAAAATATATCTCATCTCCCAAACCTCAAGAGTTGCTTTTGTTTACAAATGGAAGTGAGTTGTGTTATTTATTATTGCTGGTTTCACAGATGTGGACCATGTTATCTTACTTGTAAGGATTATATTATATTATTTTCTTTAAAGTGTCATAGTAAAATACTTTTATTTTTCAAATACAATACATTTATTGAAGAGGCATAGAATCATTTATTGTCGTTAAAAGTACAGGATAGTGTCTGTTAAAGGACAAATTACACTTTTTTTGTATTTTCACACTTTAAGATGCATTTTACACTCCTAATAACATACATTATCAGCTGCTAAAGTATGATATACTTGATATTTTCTCCTCTTTAGACTATCAATGTATTTTGACACAAAAAATAAGTAGATCAAATATTATAATGGTATATAGATACAAGTTTTAAATAACTGACATTTGTGTTTTTTCTTTTTTCAAAGGAGAGCTTTACTTTGCCCATTGCTCATAAACTATTGACCTGTGCGAGGAACTTTTAATCAGACAGAGTAAGGGGGAGAACCAGTACAGTAGAAGGTGGTCATTGCTGATAAATATTTCCAGTCTAGGCTGGATTCGAACCAGCGTTATCTCTAACCCAAGTCCTGACGGCTCAGACCGCTCGCCCACTTAACATGGTTTGAAATATCTTATCTTCAAGAGAATTTTATTTATCTCAATCCATTTTATCAGACAAAATTGTATCATATACAAATGCTTTAACCATTATTTAATTAATATTAGACATTTGTAACAGTATCATTATTTAATTAATATTAGACATTTGTAACAGTATACTGGGATAGAATCAGCCGGTAGTGAGAATCCGGACTGTGATGTCAATGCTGAGAAAGTGTCAACCTTGCTGGTATCCCGAGAGGGGTGGGGGGCTCAAGAGCCTGTCAGGCCCGGCATACCCCTTGCCCACCCCGTGGAGAACGTTGTAATGGCTTACAATACAGAAGTTCAACCGTGCTATGAAAAAGAACAGTGCAAGGAGCGCATGCGTGAGCTCCAACAGCTTCATCTAGACAGAGGTCTGCCCGACATACATTACAAGTAAGTTATTTACTAGGGCATTAAGTTTACATTGTTTACCCATATCTCTTAAGTCAATGCATATACGCCATTTTTACGTAAAAACAAACATCTAATCATTAGTTTGGCAATTTTATTTTTCAAATCTTGAGACTATTTATCAGAACTACATCACATATTCCCTCCAAAAACACTATTCTCCACCTTGTGTTCCTGCAGTCCTGTTTATGCCATCAACATCCCATATCTATTAGTGATTCACGCTTTCGTGACACACTATGTACATGAATCTCCCAAGAGGTTCTTAATTGTCACTCTGATCCACTTTGTATCTTTTTGAAAATTACGGTAGTCTCTTACTCACACTACTTCACCCATTTTTAAAGATGAAGATACATTGTTCGGCCTCTTCTCTAAATATATCAAAAATATTTTTACTTTCCTGCCAAATGTCCTTTTCACTGACATCTCATCAATATCACACTTGTCAAGACATCCTGTAGGCAAACAATTAACAGCTAATAGGACTTAAATAGAAACATTTTTCTTTTTGAATCAACAAGACTTCTAATCATGTTATATTTAGATGATTTAATTATTTTTTCCCCATAATATATGTTTTGAATTGAAGGGCGACTATATATTTTATGAGATTAAATTTACACGAATCCTTGAGCTTAACAGAGGTTATTTATCAGAAACCTGAACTCAAGGTCAGTCACTTTCCAAATATTACTCTCAATTTTCTCTTTGTAACTTCAGTCATTGCCTCGTGGGGTCTATTATCATTGAAAAGATGGAAGTTGCTTGCCATTTGTAAACGCATATATGATCATGTTTTTTATGTGTGAGTCTAAAGACGGTCTCCAAAAATAAAGATTAGCACGATTCTTCATTTTGTTTATGACTTTGTGTCTCAAATGTAGATCAGTTTGTAGCTGAGATGTGTATTATTCAGGTGCAACAAGATGGTAACGCCTCATTAGCACACCTGAGTACTTCTATTAAGAAAAAATGCTTTTCGTCTTTTTACTATCGACTGACTCAGGATATTATTTTTTAATGACTCCCAGACTTTTATAGGAAAAATACCTTTCCCTACTTGCAACTGTAATTGAAATTAATACTCTATTAAAGTCCCCAACAAGGTAAAAATTATCGATAATATGTTCTTAGCATGATCTTTGCACTTAAAAGGCATAAACGACACAGTGCAGCATTGAAATTAGAAGATGAAATAGTTTGTCTGAAATCATGATTCAACCAAGAAATTTAGGAGACACCACTGGAATCATCCTGAAGCAAAATCAAGAATTAAATAAATATACTCAGATATTGCAGTCAAGCCATATGATCTTAATGCAACATAAATTTCTGCTACAAAACACCGGTAACATATTGACATCCCAATACCCCTTGCAGATGATATTTAATTCTGAGGAAAATATCTTGTGATAGAAAGATTGCTATCTCCATCAGGTTGTTGTTCTTGAATAGTTGATGCTCATAGTCTAGTTTCTATCAATAAGTAAAAAGAATTGGTCTAGGTTTGATAAAGTAAGAATCACTTTTGGTTTAATGGAGCTACACATTCACGTATTTAATTGCAAGCTATTTTCTCCTCAAATGACTCTGAATCCTTTGAAATGAGTTGTTATAGGCAATTACACCCACCAAAAGATTTTTTAATAACTCTATTCGGGACAGATTAAATAAACTGAGCAAATCCTTTCTTGTGAAATTGTTTGATGCTTTCGTTGCTTGTGCCTTAGCAACTCAATTAGCACACTCAATACTCTTTCTGGAGCTATTAATTTCCAGAAAATTACCTAATTAAATTATATTTACTTCTCTTTCGTTGTTAAATGGGTTTTCATAGTCATAATTTGTAATAACACTGATATCATAAAGTGTATCAATTTAAAGTCCTATGTATTTTCTCTCTAGACCTACATTTTCTCTACATAGACCCAGAGAAGATTCAATGTTTAAACATTTTAACTAAACATTTCCAAAGTGTATTTTGAAATTTAAATTTTTAGTAACAGTATTTTAAGTATATCCATTGTAATTGTCTTACTTAATCAGCATTAAGCACTTGAAAATCTGCTTGAAACAAGACTTTTTATCAGAAATGCCTTTTCACACTTCACATGCCATCATGATTTTCAATTATAGTGAGTTTCTTGACTGTACTACGTATTACAGCGAAACGTGTCGTCCGAAGTACACACAAGGCATCATTAACACTTTATTTATCATCTAATCAATATTACGCCATTGAAAAAGTAAGTAAGTTATGGTTTATGGCACAATGAAAATACTTTACAGTGTATTATTGAAGGTTTCAACGTAAAGCTATTGATCCCTTAGTTTCCCTGGCTGTTTGGGCTATTAATAAATTGCTCTTTCTAAGAAACAGTCGACCTCGGTTAGTAACAATGACTACACTTGTTTATCTACAATCATCATACTAATTCACCACTCATATTCACTCATATCTCTACGGTCGGTGTCTTACTAATGAATAATGAATCTATCAACCTTTATGAGCCTTTGGCTCATTAGATATTACATATAATAAAAGTAAATGTCAAAGGACTAGCTAAATTATTATAATTACAAACTAATGAACCTAATTAATGAAGGGGTATTGGTTAGTTTTGCAATAGGCACGGACGGCAACGTATATGAGGGACGAGGTTGGCACCTACAGCCGGAAATCTTCATGGCGAGGCCGGAGCTGGACGAAAAGAGTCTTTGTATTGGCGTTATTGGCGATGGAAAAGGTAAGATTAAGGAATTAAAGTGGCGCTTTTGTTATAAAATAAACTACTATCCTTTCGTTACTCCTAAAATGAATGAAAATTAGCGATTTAAAAAAATTCAATAAACTGAACATCCTATTAGTTAAAAACATTTTCATATCTAGAATGATCAAATAATCACGAAAAAAGTGAAAAGAAAGATAGTCTTGAGAAAAAGATTATAATTTAACTAGCTTTTTGATAGCCGTACACTGTGATTTGTGTTGTAATCAAAAGAATATTAGTTTATTTCAGAATATAACCATTTTCATTTTAAGTGAATATAAGAATGATAAAAGTTCTTAAACAGCTTAGTCAACATTGTTCTAAATTTCTTCAGTTTAATCTGTACAAAAAAAAAAAAAAAAAAAATAATAATAAAAAAAATGGAAGAACGTATATAAAAAAAAAAAATAACTTATAACCAATCTCATAGAAGTACTTTTGCATGTTTTCAAAGATCTTAAAACTGAACACCCGAGTTGTTAAAAGCTTTACTTAGAGGTTCAGGCGAGGTGGCACAAACGTAATATTTGCATATACAAACAATTTCACGTCTGCGTTTAAAACTGAAGGTAAAACTTTTACTTCAGCCTTCCCTTTACATTAAGGATTCAACACAGATTATGTGAGGAAGTTATATCGATGAATCTTTCTAACTCTTGAGGATATGTATTTGACATTTTAATCGAGGTTTATTTCGATTAAAACTATTTTTAAACAGTATACCTTACATTGGGTTTTGCAAAAAGATTCCTTTAGTGATGGTTACAGTTACGAGTCACTTTAATGCACACTGCAAGCTGCTATGATACCAAACTACTCAGATAATAATCCTTTATGTAAGTTACCCTAACCATACAAAATAACGTGCTATTTTAACTCATTAAAATATGTCGAAATCAATAATAGGAACTATTAACTTCTGGTTTTTTATGTGGTCATTTACATTTATAATATTTAAAAATTATCTTTTTACCCATTTAATTAACAACTTTATTTTTGAATAGCGAATAGTCGTCTCTTTTTTTCTTTGTTTGATAAATGATTTAGTGTTTCTAAAATATTATATTTTGCAACGACAATGATATATATAAATATAAATTGAGATTTTATAACGGCCTCTTCCAAATTCATAAATTTATTCATAAGTTATTTTCATAACTCTACCTAGATGGATAAAATAAAGTAAGTTTACCATTGTAATTTTTTAATTATAGCAGTTTCACTATCAGCTGATAGACTTTTAAATATATAAACATATATTTTACGTAACCAGGCAAATTAGAAATTGTTTTAAATGACAAGAGACTTAGATAAGTGCAAACTTATAAGATGGAGAATTATAGATTAGCTGTTGGAAAATGCCAAGCGAGTCGAGAAGAAATGTTTGTTAAATAAGTGCTTGCAAATAAAGTGAAAAATATACACTACAATTTCTTTTTTAGTAATGTTTTCTGGTTTTGAACTATTCTAGGTGAGATAAGTAAATTTACAAAGAGTAACAGACGAACAGTTGCTATGAAACTTTGAAACAAGGGAAACTATATAAGCTGACTTTAGTATTGAAAAGAGGGGATGGCGTGGACAAAAAGTAATATGGAAGAATAATAAAATTTTCATTTGAGCTAAAATTTATTTTAAGTTAGATATGTGGAAAGAAAGTAATTTAAAATTGTTCTGATACATTTAATAATAATTAATATGAATTAACTAATAAAACAAATCCTGTATTAAAAGAATAGATAATTAACAGATCTTTTAAAACGTCATTTGGGATGTTAGCATACATTATTTTTATTTGTGAAATCGGATACTCTGTGGATACCAAAATAACAATAAAACATAATTTAACTACCCGTTAATAAATTCAATCCTGATAAAATATTATTATTTTAAAATGTGCATTTTAATTTCTAGAGCCTGACTACAGCAAACCCCTAGAGCTGATCACGGCCATCTACCTCGCCGACTATGGGGTGGACCAGGGTTATGTCATGGAGGAATACAATATCTGCGAGGATACGCAGACATTTGATATAAAACCACCAGCGTAAATTAATGTTCAATAAATAACATTCGATTTTACTAGAAGTCCTTTGATGAGTTTTTATAAGGCATTTGTGTAATTTTACAATAATATCAACTAATTAAAAACAACACTATTGGTACTTTTTAATTTATGATTGTTTATAATGGTAGTGCAAAGGTGGTGTAATATATTTAAATTAAGAAAAATTATATTATTATAATTTAAGTTACGTACTTAATAGTTTAAATTTTTCATTTCAATATTCAAACAAATGTATAAACACGCGTTTTTTTTAAATTTGGAACAGTAATTAAAACTATTGTTATACTGCTTTTTATACAAACGTTTTGTTTTAAACACCCTATTACCTTATGTATTTTCCCTACTATACTCTATTTCATATTGAGAATGCAGTACAGTAAGCCCATAAGCATGGGCTAATAATCAAATGGGACTTTTTGAGGTACAGCACTGTATAAAAACGTTGGATCGCTGATAAAAAGTAATCATAAAATAAAATTTTCGCACGGAAGTGGTTGGGAAAATATTTATTGCCCGTTATTAAAGGTACAAAATGAAAAATAAGTTAATAATTAAAAAAAAACCACATGCTTTAAAAACGAATATCCTTGGATATTCACTTTTGAGAGGCTACAGTTCAATTACACTGCATATTAAGGGAATAAGTATTGATTGAACATTTTAAAATTTTATGTAAACTAAACTTTATACAGAAATAGTGGATTTGTACTGTGTTATTATGAATTGATTATATAATAAAACTAATTTGTAATAATATAATAGAAGTAAAAATTATTTCATATATTTGAGAAAATACATGGAAAGTCGACCTATGAGGAAGTTTTTTATTTTTTTGTCAGGTAAGTTTCGTCAGTGGGAAAGTTGTAGATAAAAACTGTTAATTTATTTTTTAATTGAAACTTTTTCACCAATATGCATAGTTTAATCGGTAATAAGTGACAAAGAAACATGAATGTGCGGCGCGCGCAGTTGTCGTCAGTTGGTGAGTTGGCCTCACTGTGAACCATCCACGATTCCATCAGTGCTAAAATATGAACCCAGGAGAAATATTATTTATTTTTATATAAAACCTATTATGCTAAAAATATGTTGCTTAAAGTAGAATTTATAATGTAAGACAATGAAAATTACAGGCATAAATCAGATTTTATTTTCACTTATTTTAACAGGACATCAAATAATTTACAATACAGTAGGTGTTTTATAGTATATAAGTGTCACATTTAATTTTTAGTAACTCACCTGTTCCAAAAGTTTAGTAAGTTATTAATCTTAACTTATTGCTGTTTATTAACTCTCTTTGCATATATTTATAAATATTATTTCTTTTAGTTAAGCATACAAGTAATTTGAAACATATCTCTTCTGGAGGCAGTTTTCTTTTTATTTTTGATAAAAACATCAAAATCATCAAAAGAGTCAAAAACGTCAAAATCAAGATAAAAAAGTAAATGTACCTTTTTATTTTTATATTTTATTTTTGGAGATACTATTGTTGGTATGACAATCAGTTCACAATCTCCTTCCTTTCTTAATTTATAATTCTTTTCTTCTATTCTAGTTCTTTCACTAATTAACGCAGCCTCACTGTTTTTTTTACATATAAAGTCACATTTTTATCTGGGAAACACTTTTTGAAATACCAATATACATTTAACACTGTTTTCCTCTCACAACTTTAAAATTATTTTTCCTTTGGCTTTCTTTTCCATTGTTAAAGACCACACTGAATCACTAAAATTATAATTATTGAATTCACTCGATCTCTTTTTCAAGACACTCAGAAAATCACAAGCAATAACCACAAACCTTCTTCCAATGCTGAATGTACGCTTGTACTTCCTTCTTGGGGGAAGTTTGTTTATTCCTTTGCATCAACAGATAAGATGAAAGGAGCGAAAGGCCCAAACGAGTCACTCGCCCGCCTCCTCCTCAGTTGAGGTATTGATGGGTTAGAGATAATATAGGACATACACTGAGCTGGTTTTTATTTGTTTGAAAGCTTATTTTTACTAAAAATAATTAATTATTTATTTTAACACAATTCATACATTTCTTGAATATTTTCATAAAATACGTCTAAATACATAACATAAATTATTATATACAAACGTAATTGTATAAAATCAATTAATAATTTCAACACTTGTTAATTTAGGTACAAACATGGGTTGTACCAATTAATAAACGTTAATGTTTTGTCTTGGAGTCGGCTAACTAAAACTGGATTCCTTCAATTAGACATTAATTTACAACATTATACTTGATAATTTATTTTATATTTGACTATATTTCTCTTTTTATCAGTAACACATTTCTTGTAAATGTATAAACAGATACGAAAATATCTACAGACTTTTATTTATTGTCTGTAGATGACGATTTCACGTAGTATTTCACTCGCTAACGATGATTGATTTCTAAACTTTTCAAACCTAATTAAGTTTTATGAGACATTTTAGACATATGTTAAAAAAAAAAAAAAAAAAAAAAAAAAAAAAAAAAAAAAAAAAAAAAACTAATATAATATCCGAGCAAAACTGTGAGGATGCTATATGATAGTGGGCAGACAGACACTGCTCTATATTTTTGCACCAGCTAGTAGTGCTGTCTTTGTCCATAAGAGCCGTACTGCTTTCTCAACGTGAAATAGAGTATAGTAAGAGGCTATTAGGATGAATATTTTATATTATTTTGCTGTGGAAATAATATTACAGTCCAATACTTTCTAATTAATTTAAATGTAGAGGCAAGAAAATTATATCATTTCGTAGAGCTACCTAATAATATTGTCAGGCTTCTAGATTGCTCTTAAAATTGTTTTATATTTCTAAATTATTCATAATATTATTAATTAAAAATACCTTTATTTATTCTCAAATGCGTACCGAACTTATTGGTAAAAACCTCCCTAGAATACCATTATAAATAAATTGTCTCATAATTTTTCTTTTCTTACGATTCGACAAGTTCATTATAATTAATTAAAATAGTAAAATTCACATACATTAACTTTGGCTTACCGAAGAAAGCTTTGAGGAATTTAATATCCTTTCATAGTTATTATCGTTACCCAGACAATGTACATATAAGAGAAAGAACTCGGAGTCTGCATTTACGTGAACTATAGGTTTAATCGGAGTTGTACCTTTTTTTTATGCAAAATGAAATATATAAAATAGTTTCATGAACCAATGAACCAGTTTAATGATCTGGGGGTCCTTATAACAGATGATTTGAGTTTCTCAACAGTTAATAGATAATGAATTTCAAAAAATAACTCTGTATTGTCCATTTTTACGTTTTCCATCTCTATAGACAGTTCAGTGGTGAATCGTCCTATCTATCTCTATAAACAGTTGAGTGGTGAATCGTCCTATCTATCTCTATAAACAGTTGAGTGGTGAATCGTCCTATCTATCTCTATAAACAGTTGAGTGGTGAATCGTCCTATCTATCTCTATAAACAGTTGAGTGGTGATGAATCATCCTATCTATTGTAGCCTTAATTAAGCTACTATTTATTTTTGATATGTTGAACAACTTAAATGAGAGATTAAAATAAAAATTCTTCAATGATAAAAAGTTTCTTTATTTTTTTTTATTAACTTCAACAAAATAAAATTGGATTTCTTATATAAATAATAATAAAAACGAAAATAAAAGATCCTTCTTTATTTAATTAACGGAACACAAATAAATTAAAAATCAAAACAAATCAAATATCTTCAGACCAGAACCTTTTTTATTAGGCCAAATGTATCAATAAATTTCTTTAAATTCTCAATTTCAAAAATTTACTTAAATTGAAAATTATCCTCAAATTGACAAATATTGCAAAATTGCCTCAAAATTCTTAATTTGAAAAATTGAAATTGCCTCCGGGAGATCTGAAAAAAAATAAATAACCAGCTTTTAGTGACTTGAAACATTTTCCTTTCTACAAAATTTTTAAACAGAAAACAAAGCACTCCAAGAACTGTCACTAGAAGAGTGACTACAAACAAGAACAAGTTTTAACCGCGCATGCTTGGTGGATCTTACCCTATCTACTAAAACCCTACTGAAAAACCTAACTAAAGAAAACTTGTAAAAATTACTTACGTAGCTGTCCTGGAGGTTTTAACCCAAAACGTGACCACAAACAAAGCGCGACATACGCTCACACACTCACAAGCGACAAGGAAAAATTGCCGATCCGGAAAACAAGACTCCGAACGGTTAAAATCGCCGTGAAGAACAAACGTGGTCACTCGCCAAAAGATTACTTCAAACTGCCCGAACGCCCCCAAACCTTCCACCAACGGACTTACCCCCTCCTCACTCTAGAAGCTAAATCAACCAATAAGAACCCTCTAAACCAGGACAACCGAACAGGTAAGGTTCACCAAACATGTTGACTTCAGAAAACAAGTCGCATGAAATTGACAGGAAATTAACAACGTGAATATACTGGTTATTTAGCTAATTTAAATGGGAAAAAACTACTTTTTTATTTGAAAGGGGAAGATTCTGAATTTTTCTCAAAACTTGGAGAATTTATATTGAAAACTTTTGGTAAAAGAACCAAACACCTAAATCTCTCAGTTCTTACAATATTTAACATTTTCTAGACACAATTCTCTAAAATCATTATAATGAGACAATTAACAATTGTTACACTATCTCTATAAACAGTTGAGTGGTGAATCGTCCTATCTATCTTTATAAACAGTCGAGTGTTGAATCGTCCTTTCTATCTCTATAAACAGTCGAGTGGTGAATTGTCCTATATATCTCTATAAACAGTTAAGTGGTGAAACGTCCTATTTATCTCTATAAACAGTTGAGTGGTGAATCGTCCTATCTATCTCTATAAACAGTTGAGTGGTGAATCGTCCTATTTATCTCTTTAAACAGTTGAGTGGTGAATTTTCCTATCTATCTCTATAAACAATTGAGTGGTGAGTCATCCTATCTATCAATATAAACAGTTGAGTGGTGAATCGTCCTATTTATCTCTTTAAACAGTTGAGTGGTGAATCGTCCTATCTATCTCTATAAACTGTTGAGTGGTGAATCGTCCTATCTATCTCTATAAACAGTCGCGTGTTGAATCGTCCTATCTATCTCAATAAACAGTCGAGTGGTGAGTCGTCCTGTCTATCTCTATAAACGACGGCTCTTTAATTCCAGGACATACCACTCCTCATATCCTGACAACACCCTCACCCTCTTCCATCATCATCTGACCACCCAAGATCTTTTGCAAATATTATTATTACAATAAATAACACACGAGTACTCAACAATTAACAATAAATTATTCAGTGCTCAACAAATAAACTGAAAATGCTCAATAAATTATTTTTAACATCAATATGCAACTTTATTTTAAGGAATAAAACAAAAATTGATACTAAGTAATAGTAATAGAATAAATTTTCATTAAATCAATAAACGAATTTTAAGGGAAATATAAGAATTCATTAACTAACATTGACTTTGACATAAGAAAGTTATGACTAACATTCTATTGGTAGTCTATATCAAGAGAATTGGACCATTTACTGTAGTGTAACAAAGGTAATTGTACAATTTTATAAATTTAAAGTAGGGCTTGGTGCAGTAAAAGAAGACCAGACTGATTGTTTTTTATTGTAAATTTAGTCATTGGCGTAATGAACAAAACTAAACAACCTAGTTCCGGGATAAGAGCGACCATTCAAAAAGAATGAAACAATTGTTGTCAAAAGTGAAAAATGAAAAAAGGTCAAAAGGCAAATTGGGCCCATACGCCAATATAACTAATAACAACAAATTTTAACTAGATGGTATTCATTGATAATGCACTAAATTACTAAAATATCTTTTATTTAGATGTATCCTTAACATATTTTAATTGGGATTAATTGGATCAATAGGATTTAAACTGAACCAAAATACGTTAAAGTTAGTTAATATAACTAAGAGAAACGTATTCTATCATATTAGTCCACCCACTGATCCATACACGTACGGTCTGTAGAGACCCACCCGCCCTCCCATACACGTACGGTCTGTAGAGACCCACCCGCCCTCCCATACACGTACGGTCTGTAGAGACCCACCCGCCCTCCTATACACGTACGGTCTGTAGAGACCCACCCGCCCTCCCATACACGTAGGGAGGTAGTTTTTTAATACTGCTAAATTATTAGTTACAATGAAATTTAATGTTAGTGATAATACTTTATGTCTATATCAACGTTGTAAAATAGCCAAGACTGGACCTGATCCTGAGGACTCTAAACCCTTTACCCCTATAACAAATTTATAGAATGGTTCAGACCCTTAGCACTGACGTAACCTGCGTCCCAAGACGCCTCTACCACCCTCTAAATTTGCTAGGCAAGTATGATTACTTCTATTTACCTAAAAAAATAGTGTAATCTTTGTTCATTATGGAACATTTTTTGTAAAATCTTCCACAAATAAACAACGAAATGTTATTGGCTTCATTCATTACATATAAAACAAACATTTGCAATTTACATATAACTTTCTCGCAGGGAATGTTTATTTATTTACTAATATTTTCGAAGTAGAAAACAGTAAGATAAATCTTAGAGGTCAAAGTAAAAACGGTTAAAAATTTTATTAACTATACCTTTATGGTTTCGCTTCAAAATTACTTACATTATTTTTTACTAAATACTTTGAAATTTCCACTATTTTGCTCAAAACTGAGATTTTATTTTGAAGTCAAAGATGTAGTTTCATTAAAGTAAAATATATGTCTACAGAATATGTGTCTATTATCTCCGTAATAATGACCTAATTTATCTAAATAAATTAGTCATATGGTGTCTGTAGTGACTAGCGATGTATTTTGGGATTATTAGGTTATGTATTATACATCCAACTACGATATATTTGAATAACACTTTAATGAATAGCAGCCATTTTTTTTCAATGTAGTCAACACTTGAACACGTTTATTTTAGTTTAGGAATACACATACATACTTGATGTATATTTTTCCTTTAAAATGCAATTTCGTAAGTAAATTTCAATATATATATAAATTTTAATTGGAATCATTAACACAGCAAAAATAAACGTACATTTATGTACGTCCAATAAAGTTTAATTACTATATAAAGTATATTAATAGTCTTCAATCGTAAGACTGAAAATTATGGTAAATATTTCATATTTTTGTTACACCTAATTTTTATATTTCATACTCTTGTCAACCTTTATTTTATTATTTGTCTTGTTATTTGTTCCTAATTCATTTATTCAATTCAGAAGTATTTCAATTTGTTAAGTACACAAAAATACATGATTTTGAATGCTACACTTTAATGAACCTGCTTCGTTAAATGAAATCCAAAGAAAAGTATAGTTATTACAATATATTGACTGTTACATAAACATCTATTTTTATAAGATTAATATAGGCGTTTTAGAAGTCATTTTTTACATTCATTGATTTACGGTGTTTTAAAAACTGTTTGCCTCATGAGTTTCACCAAAAAGTAATAGTTAATTGAAAATTAATAAACACCCAGGGAATAAACAAACCGATATTTATGGTAAATCTCACTACTCCCTTATTTGAACTTGATGAAACGCCCTCATTTATTTGTTTTCTCTGATTTCCAAAGTATGTTTGATATCTTATTTTATAAAATAATATATTTTACAAGCTAGGTACGTGTGATAAAATTTAACGTTTCATTAATTTGTTATTTTAAGGACACACTTTCTATCAAATATTATCATTCCATAAGCATATTTAAAAAGCTAAATACAGATTGGTTTAATATTTTCCTCCCAGATTTCCCAAACGAAGCCCCCCTATCATTGGTGTTCCGTTGGGAGTGGGGGGCACTCGTCACGAGACCAATGGACCCCCTGATCCACCCCATAGACACTGTGGTATTTGCCTTCAATACGGAAGAACCAATCTGCAAGAGCAGAGAGTCCTGTACAGAGACTCTACTCCGGATGCAGAAGAAGCACATTACATTAGGACTGTCAGATATATTCTACAAGTATTGCGAGAATTAACTATCCTTTTATTTAAAATATTTTATGTGTGTTATGAATTTACTATTTATTTGATTTGAAGCTAATCAGACTGGCGCTATAGTCCGGTTAATGACCGTCCGTTATACAATTATGAATACTCAACTTGTGCGAAATGGTCTTATCACAATATGGCAATAGTTTGGCAATTACTAAGCATGAGAGTACCGAAAAAGACGATTTGGCTAAGCTTGTATATTGTTACCATAGTTTTGGTATTGATATCAAGTGAAAATGTTTATTTTGTATTTATTTATATGAATGGTGAGGTTATGATTACATAGCCCTCTTTAACAGCAAAGGATTTAAATATACTTTGTAACATAACTAAGAATAGGTAGGTTGAGTCAATCACTTGGGGAGGGGAGGGGGTTACGGTTAGGCTAGTTTTATTTTTAAGGTTAGGTTGTATTGGTTTTTATTAACTTAACATAATAAAACCTAACTTTACCCAACCAAAGGAAAGGAAGCCTAAACTAACAATAGCATTACTTAACCTTAAATAACCAAACCTGTCCCAAACAACATTACCTTACCCAAACCGGTACTTTTACGGCGGTAACACGCATTATAATGATTCGATTTCAAAACCATTGTCATATTTGTGTTCAAAAAAGCGTTGCATAAGTTGAGTACTCACAATGCTATATTTCGGAAAATATATATTTTCCCCCGGTTTTCAACATGTTGGTAATTTTATCGGCTTTTTTTAAATATATTCTTGTTTCTTAATTATTTATCTATGATGAAAAACTTTATCAGAAAAAAACCAAAACGACAAGACTTAAAGATGTGTCGTAAAATAATGTAATCTTACCTAGGTTTCAAACATTGTTCGCAGTGTAGTAATAAATTAAAATAGAGAAATAAGATAGCATGTCTTCAAAACATACCATTCCTAATAAAATAGGACAAAAATAATAAAAGGGAGATACAATGATATTCATAAAAAAACCAAAACGACAAGACTTAAAGGAGTGTCGTAAAATAATATAATTTACCTAGGTTTCAATCATTGTTCGTAGTGTAGTAATAAATTAAAATAGAGAAATAAGATCGCATGTCTTCCAAACGTAACATTCCTAGTAAAATAGGACAAAAATAATAAAAGGGAGATACAATGATATTCATAAGTTAGCGTTATTGTACCCATAAAATATGCTTTCGTTTTTACAAAGTATAATTACAATATATAACTTTTTATACACAAAAAAGAGAATATCAGCAATTAATATTTGAATTATTGCAATACATAATAATTTAAACAATACATTTGAAGTTAATGTAAACATTTTTTGCCAATTTTAGTTAAGATTTTAAAATCAACAAAATTGAATTAAAAATCTGAGCTGAAATTGTAAATTGAATTACATTTGCAAGATATGTTAGAAAGAAAGCAAAACGTTAAATTAATGTTGGTTTGTAATGATTACAGTTTTTGTATTGGTGGTGATGGAAACATGTACGAAGGTAGGGGTTGGAGGTGGAGACATCCAAAGTCTGCTCCATACCCTGGCAGCTACGGCAGTACATTTGTAATAGGTGTCATTGGAGATGGGACAGGTATGATGGATGGATCTCCTCCTCTACTTGTATATAGATACTGTTCAAATTAATGAATGGTAATAGTTTTTAAAATTATCGTAATGCTTGTTAGATATTACAAAAAGTAAAGGTTATACAAAACGTGTTTATAACAATACAAGTACAAGAACGTACAAATAATATGGTGTTGGAAGTCGGTAAACAATACAAGTACAAGAACGTACAAATAATATGGTGTTGGAAGTCGGTAAACAATACAAGTACAAGAACGTACAAATAATATGGTGTTGGAAGTCGGTAAACAATACAAGTACAAGAACGTACAAATAATATGGTGTTGGAAGTCAGTAAACAATACAAGTACAAGAACGTACAAATAATATGGTGTTGGAAGTCGGCAAACAATACAAGTACAAGAACGTACAAATAATATGGTGTTGGAAGTCGGTAAACAATACAAGTACAAGAACGTACAAATAATATGGTGTTGGAAGTCGGTAAACAATACAAGTACAAGAACGTACAAATAATATGGTGTTGGAAGTCGGTAAACAATACAAGTACAAGAACGTACAAATAATATAGTGTTGGAAGTCGGTAAACAATACAAGTACAAGAACGTACAAATAATATGGTGTTGGAAGTCAGTAAACAATACAAGTACAAGAACGTACAAATAATATGGTGTTGGAAGTCGGTAAACAATACAAGTACAAGAACGTACAAATAATATGGTGTTGGAAGTCGGTAAACAATACAAGTACAAGAACGTACAAATAATATGGTGTTGGAAGTCGGTAAACAATACAAGTACAAGAACGTACAAATAATATGGTGTTGGAAGTCAGTAAACAATACAAGTACAAGAACGTACAAATAATATGGTGTTGGAAGTCGGTAAACAATACAAGTACAAGAACGTACAAATAATATGGTGTTGGAAGTCGGTAAACAATACAAGTACAAGAACGTACAAAAAATATGGTGTTGGAAGTCGGTAAACAATACAAGTACAAGAACGTACAAATAATATGGTGATGGAAGTCAGTAAACAATACAAGTACAAGAACGTACAAATAATATGGTGTTGGAAGTCGGTAAACATGTTCAACATCCTCAGACTGAAGAGACTTGTAAATGTATCATAGGGGTGTTAGAGAAGAATTTCGTGTAAGGAGTGGAACTTCTTGGTAAATGAAATCAATTTCGTTTTAGGGATAGTTTAAAAATCTTAGTTCAAAATAATTTAAATCAATACCAATGTACATGTATGGATGGGCGGGTGGGTCAAAACCACTGTACGTGTGTGAGTGGGCGGGTGGGTCAATACCACTGTACGTGTACGGATGGGCGGGTGGGTTAATACCACTGTAAGTGTATGGGTGGGCGGGTGGGTCAATACCACTGTACTTATATGGGTGGGTGGGTAGGTCGATACCACTGTACGTATATATGTGGGCGGGTGGGTCAATACCACTGCACGTGTATGGGTATCAATCACAACTTCATAGTTGGAAATGAAGTTGTCATTGATAAATAACATGGTTAACAGGTCTTACGATTGTAAGATACTGAGACACTTAATTAAATAAAAATCCTTACCTACCCTTGTGAATTATTCTAACGTTATAATGGTGAACTTGGCTTATAGAAACCATACAAAATCAATATTCCCCCCCCCCCTTCATAACAATGTATATGTTTGTGAAATTTAATTTGAAGTTTTTTTCTTTTTTGATTTGGTGCTGTAAATCCTGATTAAAAAGTTACCTAATGGTTTAACTAAAAGTAACTAATACTTTGTAAAATACTCGTAGACATTAAGTCTTACTTTAATTGCTCATAATTCTTCTCATCTCGAAATTAGTGTTAAACTTTGGTATAACAAGTCCTCGGTGGTTGGGTGCTCGTAGGATGCTTGATACATCCTTAGTTGATATCTTTAGGATGGTTGGGAGGGTTATTCATCTATGTAAGTTTCTAAAATACAGTATCGTATATGTCTATTCAATATTAGCCATGATTAAATACACCTACAATAGATATTCCATCTAACAGGAATATTTGTTTCTGTAATTTTGTTAGTTTGTGTGGCCCACCACCACAGCTGGTTTAAATAATATGTGACTACACTAGTGCTCTAAAATGGACCACAGAAACAGCTGATATTTCGGGACTGAACATTTAATATTAGAATGGAAATCTATTTGTGTATAAAATCAATGATATCAGATAAGTAAAGAAAGATAGGTTGCCATAAATCTCATTGATTTTTCAGTATTTGATGAACAAAAAGCTCCTTACCAAGCGTTGGCTCAAGGGATGAAACTAGTTAGCACTGGAATTAAGAAAAAGTATATCTTAGATAGACATAAAACATTTGAAGATCATGAAAAGATTGGCCCTTGTGAAATGCCAGGTTGTTGAAGAGTCGGAGTCCAAATTATATATTTTACGATCTGAGAACTCATTACCGACTACTGTAAGTTAATGTATACAGAATTGTTAGTTTAAATAATATCAGTCATTGTAGTAATATATACAAAACTATTTTATTTTATCAACAAATTATTGTCATATATGTATTCGTTTAAAATCCGTATGGAATCTGTATTTTTTCAACTGGCATTAAAATGTTAATACATTTTAGAAAGTGTTCATAACATAAAATGATATGAATGTAATAATAATGATAACCCATTTTATATTCAATATTATATAACTTATCACTTTCATATTTTAATAGATCTGGGTATAATAAACTTGATTGTAATTTTAAATGCCTTGGAAAAACATTGTTAAACAAAAATTATGTGTGTTAATTCATTAAAAGCTTACCGCGGGCTATTGTTGTGGTGTAGGAAAAATTAAAAATTGCGTCATTTAAAAATTACGCAAGTACTTCTTGACCTCCCTGATTTTTCAAATTTATTGATTCCTCCTATGAGCTCTTTATTGGAAGATTTGAAATTGTAAATATTAAAAAAAATGAATTGCTAAAATTGATTGTATTATGTATGATTCTAGAAATTGAAAACATAAATATATGTGTACAGTTGTTAATCTTTTATAATTTTTGCTTTATTATGTTTTTTACTATTCATGTATATTTTAATATAAGCATTTATATTTATTGCATTACATTTTTTGTATGTACAAACAGTGTTTTAGTTGGATAATTTAAAATTAGTTTATATAATTTATTTAACATTTTTTGTTAATAATGTGTATCACTATTATTAGTTTTTCAGTTTGTTATTGTTTTTTAAATTATATGTTTGTTGTATATTATGGATGAATTCAGGATGTTTGAGTGAAGGACGTATGAAGAAAAGTAAAGTATAACCATAAAATATATTTGTTGTCGATATAGTGAGTATTCTTATGAATATTTTATGTTTTTATTATAATGTGACATTATTTAATTTTTTGGTATTTTATTGAAATTGCTAAAACCTACTGTAATAAAGCATTGTACAAATAACTAAATATACAAAATTTTATTTTAGATAATAACGATTAATTTTGAGTTCAATATTTAGGAAAAACTATCTTTTAAACGTTAGTAGGTCTCCTTGTTTTTAGATTAACTCCATTTTATCAAAACCTAAGGTGACATTTTGAAGTTTATATCTATATAAAACAGTTTTGAAAAGTGCAAATGTTCAGGTTATGGATTGATTTAACTACGGACACTAGTGGTGTAGTGCTGTAACCCAGCTACTTGGGGACAGAGTGTTGTAGGCGATAGGTCCTATGATCGGTCCTCTTAACACCGACATGGACGCTATCGTGGTGGACGTTTGGTGTGTCCATGTTAGGTGGTAGTCAAGGTGACGATCTTGAGTGGGGAAGAGAACTGAATGCCATGTTCTGTAGGGATAAAGAACGCTTTAACGACCTTACGAATATCAATTAAGAGAGTATGTTGTAAAATGTATGAATATATTTTACGTGACAAAAGTAAATGGTCGGTAGCGTAGTTGATAAATCCCAACTTGTTAAGCTAAAGGTCCTCAGTTCGATCCCAATCAGAGGATGACAATTGTAAGAGGGATCAGCTGATAACCACCGGCTGTTAATTTGTCTTTGGGCTAATAATTAATCCCACTTTCTAAGGAAAACCATTTTATGTTTGATATTAGAGATCAGTGATAATGTAATCTCTGTATTTATAAGGGTAACATTCAAATAAAGTGTTGTACTGTATATTGTTTAGGGATTTATTGCAATGGTATGATTTTAACTGAACATGTGGACCTGTCAATGTAATTGTTATGGAGAGCATTATCTCTTTCAGACACTTTATATTTTCTTGTTAAGATTGTAGATGGTCGATACATTTATTATGTTTATCGATGTTTGTACATTGTAGACCTGTAGTCACTGGAGTGACCGTGCACCAAGAGGAACATAAACCATGGACATGGAAAAAGTCCTGGAACGTGGTAAGCTTTATTAGGAGTATCTTAAAAGGGCATATTTAATAGCTCAATTTAAAAATATTTACTAAATATTTAAAATAAAAAAATATTATGTTTTACTCCTTTTATTTTTTATTTATTGAGGTTATATATTTTTTTATAAATTATAAAACCCTTATAATATTTCATATATTTAAACGTAAACTTTACACTAACTAAAACCATACTGTAAATTGCATGGATATTATTCAGTCAACAACAAGACAATTAAGTAATATTCAAAATAAATTGTAAGATGATTACAATTTTGATATCATTTTTAGACTGCAAATTTATAAAATGTAGTCAGGTGTATATTCATAACAATTGTATCTTAATGCAACATTACCTAAAAATGGGAATTTCTTAAAACTTGTTTTCACATCGGTATTGTAAATATAAATACATTATTAACAATCTAGGAAATCTATTTTTCTTTTTAATATCAATATGCATGATAAATTATTTATCAAAAATACAAATTACGTTTTGTAGCTAAAATAAAATAAATGTGACATATTTAATACTAACACAAGTTCGTGACAAGTTTTGGAGTAAATAATATTGCTCAAGGCAACAAAAACGTTCGTCATTTAACTTCTTAACAACCTAACAATAAATTAAATTGCTTGTAAAGTGTAACTTTTGACAAACGTAATGATCTGTGGAGGTAAATATATGACGATAAATAACCTTTTGTCTCATATTACACACAACCTTTTTACCTATTCATAAAACTGACCTTTTTCTTTGTTTAGTGAAAAAAATTAATAATTATTAAATTCTTGGCTAGTCAATGCCAAGTAATGAAAAATAATCAAATATAAAAATTCGTATACTACAAATTTCACACGAATTAAGAATAGGAATACCACTAATAACAATACAACAATAAAGGTGAAAAATTAAAAAAAAATTGAAGAATGAAGTCAACTCACAATAAATAAATAAGTATCATACTTATAATTATTAAAAATATTATTCTAAATTAGTGAATTAAAAACGATGATTAATGAACTCTGAAAAATAAGAAACAGACAGTCTAAAAATACCACGACTAAAACATTATTCAGGAAAAGTTACATATATCGTCATAATTTAATTGATCTAGTATCTGTCCAGTCTTTACCCCCAAAGTCAAACCAGTGACAATAGTGCCCCGAAGTGAGTGGGGGGCGCAACCCTCTCGTGAAATGGAGCCCCTTCTACATCCAATAAAAAGCGTTGTCTTTGCCTACAACACGGAAGAACCTATCTGCAGAACCAAAGACACCTGCATCCAGACTGTGCAACATCTGCAGAAAAAACATATGGACTTGGGACTGTCAGATATATATTACAAGTAGGTACCTTACAAACAACTATCGTTGTTGTATCTTCATCACGATCAATGGTTGATGTGTTTGTATTACCACTTACGTGTTACAAATGTTAAATTCAGATCTGATTTCATTAGGTTAGTTTTACATGAATCATTACATATCTAAATATGATTTTATTCAGTCTAGAATATAATATTATGATTTGAATTATTGGTAAATTACACAAAAATAAACCCTTTTAAATAATGAATGACAGTGCCTTATTACCGTGGCTAGAAATTACCTTAATTAATACTACATAAAAAACAGCATATATAATTGCAATCTATTTTTCAATATATATAATTACATATTTGTTCATTTATAGATATTAATGTGTTTTAAGTTATATAACTGTTTTATGGACGAAAAAACGTATCTTACAATATATGGATTTCACTTTAAAAAAAATATAAAGAAAACTATTTACTATACATAATACCATCGTCAATTCATGCAGCAAAACGTGTTATTGTGAAAGGGTGTTTGTATGGTTTCGAATTTGTAATAAAAGGTTACGTACCTTATCGTCCTCAATTACTGTATATACAGGAATTGAGGACGATAAGGTACGTAACCTGTTATTTAAAGTGCCAATTCAAGAAGGCTA
The DNA here is from genome assembly GCA_035578905.1 of Stictocephala bisonia. Classification (NCBI taxonomy): domain Eukaryota; kingdom Metazoa; phylum Arthropoda; class Insecta; order Hemiptera; family Membracidae; genus Stictocephala; species Stictocephala bisonia. Next base: position 1,087,353 of record JAQJVL010000241.1, on the reverse strand, counting down.
ATCATGAATAAATTCGAATTTGTGTGTTTTGAACCATGTGTGTGTTTAAAATTTACTAAAACAAAACATCATAGAGCAATGCACAGCAAATTACCCCAAATCATTTGGTAAAACAATTTATGCCAAAACATATACCAAAAAATATTTACAGTAAAAATCCACAACCTACTCAATGAAAAACCCTACTACAAACAAATATCTTACATTTAACAATCGAACGACGACAGACAATCCACTACAACTTGAACCTTACAACTATCAACTCTCATATACCGCTTAACCACCTTTATCCAAACAATAGAATTTCTAAGCTGTGTATTGAGTTTTTCAAAATTTGTGTGACATAACAATCGACATAAGAAATTCTTTTAGTAATAAAATCAGGTATAAAAAAGTAATATGTAACAACATTTTGACTGTACTATTTCAGCTTTGTTGTGGGAGGTGACCAGCTGGTCTACGAAGGTCGAGGCTGGAACTCAAGGCATTCAAAGACCACGAATTACCCTAAGAAATATGGCAATACTTTGGTTATAGGCATTATTGGTGATGGAAAAGGTATCATAGGCATTTATGGTTACACTATTATTTCGTTTGGTTAACTATGTTTTACAGTTGCAACTAAATAACATCTTAAATTTAATCGAAATGAATTGGTCAATACAATACGAATTTATATTAAACTGTTTAGTAGGTGCTAACTATTAAATCTATCATGTAAACGTTACAGTAGCAATGAATTATCAGGAAAATATACAAATGCATTAAATTATCTCTGTCATCTAGTACATCTGTATATTATACTACAAAAGCAGGTAGTCATTAGCATTTAAGCAAAATTACTATTCATAAGTGTAAAAAGTTTTTATGAAAAGAAATAAGTACGTAGTATTCAGTTTAGTATTTTAAAATTTTAGTACAGTCTTTTCAGACTATGATTCCCTATTTTAATATTACGCTGAACATTTTAGCGACTGTTTTTCATCATTCTCCTAGTTCAATATAAACTTAAAAAACATAGCAGAAACTCCTATATCTAAACTTAACCTAACCTAACCCAACCTAACCTAACCTAACAAAACCTAACCTAACCTGGCCTTACCTAACCTAACCTGGCCTAACCTAACCTGGGCTAACCTGACCTAACCTAACCTGGCCTAACCTAACCTAATCTAAACTAACCTGGCCTAACCTAACCTTAATTAGTTTGTTAATAGTTTACACAGACAATAGTTGATATTGACGTGGACAATACTAGAGAAGTACAGGTGTTAGTACGGGTCCGGACGTTGTGCAGGATGAGCTTGACAATTAACTGACAATCAGACCAGTACTACGTGGTTCGGATTCTACGTAAACTTGTAAATTCGCTTAGTTTGCCTGGCTATTGTGCAATTATAAGTGTCCCTTTCTGAGCATATGTCAAATTAAAATTAACAAGATTACGCAGGCCCATATATATACTACACTCAAGTAATCACTCATATGTACTTAAAATACACATATGCTCTACCGCCGTCTCAAATCTGAATAGTAATAAATATATTATTCAAAATCATAGTACAGTTTTTAAATCATTAAACACTTGATTAAATATTATTTTGTTGTGAAATTAAAATACGGTTTATAAAAGTATTTCGTAACATCAAATAACGTTGACGTTTGAGACCATTATATAAATAAGATATTACAGATAGGCCACTTAGATTGCGACCTACTACGAGCAGATGCACTGAGTGGTGGAAGTAAGAGAGAGAAGCGTGTTTTCTTCCCCACTGTGTAATTCCATTTAGACAGTAGGCCACTTTCTGATATCACAATAGCCCATTACGTCACCGTTGCAGTGACCATTTCATTGGTTTGTTTTATGAACGTGAACTAGTCGAACTTAAAGCAAATTATTATTTCACATCCAAATAACACATTAATAATCAAAATAACACAATTAATAAAAATGGAAACAATGTGTAGTAAGAAAATGTTTATGTAACGCAGTTGTTCCAGTGAAACACTGTTGCAAAAGTTTTACACAGGCGCTTGAAGGCGGAAATTAGTCACGCTCGTGATGTGCGACAGTGGAGCGGTGGAAAGTTTCCCCTCCACTGCTCAAACCCCTGTATGCACTGAGTATTACACGCTTGTCGCGCTCTGTCTGAAATAATTGTATTGTTAAAAGACGTGTTTATATAATTATGCTAACCGATTTGTAGGGTTTGATGAGTGGCGACCTCCGTATGAAGTGGTGGCTCCTGGAATGCATCTAATCAAAAAAGGTGTCAAAGAGAATTACGTAATCGAGTATCATAATGTTTATGAAGATATGAAGAAGATCGACGTTTGTGAAATGCCAGGATGTTAACAGAAGCAAGTAAAACAAATAAAATCTAATAATAAAAGTTTTTTAATATAAACATTAAATTTTTAATATAAATGTTAAAAAATTATAATGTCTTACCAATTCATCGCTGTTAATTGTATTCTTATAAAGAATTTTACAGTTTCTACAAAATCAAAATAAGTTTTGTCATACAAACGTATTTGCTCAAACATTCTAAGTATTTTTGTGACTATTACCTATTACTTTGAAAAAAGAGGGTATCAAAATAGTTTAAAACATGATCAAATGTTAGGTACATTATCTGCCACACTCCTTGAAAGTAGTCTTGCTGGTGCGAGAGGTAATACAATCCTGTTTTAGTTATATCTATTATTTTATTGCATGAACATTTACATTAAAATATATCATAAACGTCAAATTAAATAAATTATATAACTAAACTTTTGAGTGGGTGGCTGGTCACTTTGGGAAAAATCCAGTATATATGTGGATAGGAGTTAATAAGGACAACGCTTGGTGGATTACAAAGCCGCTTCTTCAAAAGGCGCTTCCCAAAAACTGAGTGGGGGGGGGGAGGTCACTAAGATACTGTGGTTAGTGGCAGGGGTCATATGACAGCCATGGGAATTGAGATCATGAAGAAAACTATGATTAATGGAGGATTATAAAGAAATCAATAGTGGATGGGGGTCAAAGAGACAACAATGAGTGGGTGGGTTGGCCTTAAAGACAACCATGTATAGAGAGAAAGGGCCATAAGTAATTCAAGACAATGGTTGGTGGGTGGTGTCAACATAACGCGGGTGGAACAGGGTTCATAAAGATTACAATATGTGGATGGGAAGGGCCATATAGTCTTCAAGACAACGCTAGATGGGCGGAGGACGTCAATATAACGTTGGAAGTGGGGGAAACCATAAATACAATTGCGGGTGGTTGTGAGGACCCTCAGAAACTTGAAGACAAAGCTGAGTGGTTGGGGGAGATCGTTGGAGATAAAGGATTCATAAAGAAATCCATGTGGTGGCGTGTACAACCATATATAAATTCATGGGTTAAAAGGAAGAAACAAAATTTAAGATAACGCTGGGTGGGAGTACATAAGTTCCATGCAGACTGGATGGGTTAGACGTTATTGACTAGTATTCATTTTAAACCAGGAATCAATTTGGTTTCCGTTGTAGAAATGGTAGAACTAAAACTTCTATGATGTTTATTGCTAATTCTAAAAACAAAGAACACGTTTAATTAAAAAAAAACAAAGAATACTTACGTTTTGGTAGCTAACATGAAAGTTTAAAAAATAATGTACAACTAAATCTAAACATTTCCTCGAGTAAAAACTTGCTAGAATCTTTTAGCCTCACCATGAATTTGTAACTATATTTTTGAATCAATATTTAGAAAGATCTACGTCATCAGTAGAAGTTTATCTCTTTTGGCTGTAATCTGTAAAACTGTTACTACTTTGTGATTTTTATGTTACCAGGCAGCGTTACAATGAAATTTCCATTGCCAGTACTTCACTTTTTCCAAAATTCTCATAACGAGATAATTCTGGTTTAAAAGTATAAATAGTTGAATAATTTGAATGTGAGTTTTAATTATATTTGAAATAGGGTTTTAAGTTTCTGAATTTTCCGAAATTAAATATGTACAAGTCAAAAATAATACACACATTAAATATGGAATAAGGCTGCTTGATGATGAATAATTAGGGGCAATAAAATACTTATACGGGTCAAATTATTCTACATATATTTCTTTTAACCTCTTACATTTAAGGTTAACTAAATAGACAGTAATTAATTTCGATTTTTAAACAATCCTAGAATAAGAAATGCACAGTTTGAGATGGAGTACTGCATGGGACAGAGGAGTATCAACATATTTTGAGAATGATTTAAGAATTTTAATAATATAAGAAATAATTTAGTTTTAATCAAAAATATTTATTCCTTTTCCATTTTAATTCATTTCTTAATTTAAAAATAAGCGTTATTTAAAATGGAAAATTGTGTTAGTTTATGTTAAAAAAAAAAGCCACAAACTTTATTAAAGTAATTTAAAAATAAAAAAAGTATTATATTCGTTGCTATGTAATATACTAAGGAGATAGTTTTACAATTGAATTGAGTATTGTTTAGGAATATTTATTGAGATAGTATTTTAGACTTTGTCAACAGCTAAACATTCACGCACTACAAAAGATTATTTAAAAGTCACGATAGTAGAATAATGTGAGTTTAAAATAAAATACCTAGCAGAGTCACTGAACTTGAACATTTAAAAATAAGTAAAATTTAGATAATGAGAAAAATAGGATTGATGGTAAAATGTAGATTATCTTTTTCTTTTTTCAAAAGCTGGTTTGAAAGGGATTAAATTGTACTCAGGGTCCACTCCCTCGACAAAGTCAGGTATATCGTCGAACCAATGGTATATGCCTTTTTCTTCCAGAATATAATTGCTAAAAACACCCTCTCTGACTAACTTAACAGTTGTCATTTCCCATTTAGAGAAACACTTTTTATTTTCATCAAAGTCTGTATCTGTAACAATAAAATACTTTTAATTTTAATGTCACATTATTTTGTTCAGCAAATAAGTAAAAAAAATCTTATATTGAATTCTCTAAGTAATATAAATACCACAACAAGATGAAAATTTAGCCTAAAATTGATGGCATTCTTGACATGCAACCCTTTAAGTTTACTAATGAAATGTATGACGTTGGTAACACCATTTATCTTTTAAAGGGAGGTATATTGATTAAATTTTGTGAGGTGACTAGTGACCAAGAACAGTAGAAAACCTTTGTGCCAAAAAAAGTTTACAAATTTGTATTTTACTTACTACGTCTTAATTAATCATAACTAATTTGGCAATTTTCATTTATATGATCAGACTGTCCTATAATTGTATCGATAAATCAAAAATTAAATTTTATTTTCATAAAAAAGATAAATTTATTTTGTTAAATATGCTTATTGCTGAAAATTTATTAATGTTAATCTATTTAATTTTTTTACTTTGATATACTGTAATTTGTTAAGCTTAGTACTAGACATTACAGGGTGTTTTTGTATTGCATGTATTAACTTATAGCGATTAAATTTCAATAATAATTATATAAGAATTATATATAATTCTTCAATTGTCATCTATTTAATTTGTACTATTATTTGAACTACATAGAAGTCACCATGAGTAAGCTCATAAGCTATATACATTTATTCAAGCATTTTTTTGTAAATATTCGTTCACTTTTTGAAATAAGTACCACTGATTGTGTAAGCAGGTGGGTCAGTACCACTGTACGTGTATGGGTGAGTGGGTGGGACAGTACCACTGTTCGTGTATGGGTGGCCGGTGGGTCAGTACTACTGTATGTGTAAGCAGGTGGGTCAGTACCATTGTACGTGTATGGGTGAGTAGGTGGGACAGTACCACTGTTCGTGTTTTGGTTGGCATCTCAGATTACAGTGTCAAAAGAGTACCCTTATGTATGGTGATTGTATGGATATATTTATAAAATATTTGTCAATTTTACATTGCGATAGATAGTGTCAAAGAAACACTGTACAACAATACAATACAATGTATACTAAAGTAGTAGAAATGCATGTGTTGGATACCGTACGGTTGTTATGTTAAATGGCAACTTAGGTGTGAGAAACCATTAAACTCATTATTAATCCTTATAAAGACGCCGATCGTCAATATATGGGTGAAATGAGGGGCGAATAAGTGTAAATGAACAAGTGTAGCCATTGTTACTAACTAAAGGTGACTGTTCCCCAGGAAGATCTGTATATTAATATCTCAATAGCTAGGGAAAATGGTTTCGTGATGTACAAAACGAAGTTTTATTAGATTCCGTAGGCCTACTCAATTACTAAAAAAGGTAATTTTAAATTTTTCATAAGAACGTTTTTGTCAATTATTAAACAATCATAAAACCCTAGGATTAGTTAGGCAAAGAGTTGATAAATAACCTATTTAAGTTTCAATATATTAAGATGAGGGGCCTTTATTGGAAGATTTTTTAAGTGAACGCTTCAGTAAAAAGCGTTAGAAATCAGGCTATTTTTTCACTCTACCAGTAATTGAAAAAAGAAAAAAAAATTAAAAGATAAAAACGTTCCCTTTCCATTCGTACACTCATAAATTTCCAAAGAGAATTCTAAAATAATGTTACTTTTTAAAATATTCACTGCGATGTTTGAATTTCGAGTGTTTATAATTTTTCTCTCCTACAGTAAGTCCTGATGTCTTTAAGTGGATGGTAAATTCACCTGCTTTGTTTGTTAATTGTATAATGAACCTTATTAGTTTTGAAAACGGGATTTTTTTAAGATTGTTGAAACTATCGTGTTCAATGTTGAAGAAATTTACTACAATTACCGCTCAAAGTTTATTGACCACCAATCTCATGAAATTAAGTGGCTGACCTAAAATATCTCCTCTCACGGACTGAACCATTGTTTTAACATACGCCATTTTATATAATGGGAGGACGCTAAAACGAATAAATTTATAAATACAATCTCAAGCATCACGAGAATGTAATTCACCGGGTAAAAATCAAAGTAGGTAAAAAAGAGAAAATAGATCAAAAAATAAAATGCCCAGAAGGTGACAGGAAAAAGAAACTTGAACAGCTTGGTTAAGAAAAAAGAAGAGCTCATGCCCAAATATTGAAAGGAGTGTGGTCATAAGGTAAGACAAAGCCATAAAAACATCGATAACTGCGATTCTTGTAGTCTGATTGGGCCCGAACGGATATAACAACATACAATAAAATAATGATAATATACTCAATATAGTAAACACGAGTGGGTTTTGATACAGCGAGAACTTTAACGATTGAACGGACATTTCTTGATTTAGCTAAGTATATGAATAAGGCATTTTAACAAAATATTAAAACTTGCTTAAAAAACTTAAATTTTGTAATGGCACTGTTTTAACATATTTGATTAGAATTTTATGTTTAAACGACTCTGGATAGGACAGCCAAGTAATTTGTGTTTAATTTATGTTGACGTGTAGTTGTTTTCCGTAAACATTCTAGCTAGAACAAATCATACGATACTCCAAAAACATACGATGCTCAAAAAAAATACGATGGAGGACCAACTCCATGCAAAGGTAAACTGAGCAACAGAAAACTAACGGTAATAATGATAGTTCAATAAAATTTTTATTTAGTAAATTAGTTTTTCAAAAAATTTACATTTTTACTTAAAAGATATTTACTACTCAAGCAATTACTTTTTTACTTTATTTATTATACATAATTTATAAATTGTTGTTGTTGTTTCAGAAAAAATCGTCTGAATTGGAATCTAATAAACTAACTCAATATCCAGATGAGATTAAACTATTAATTATTTATAAGGGGCTGGAAGTAATTTACTTTGTATAGTTATTAAAAACTATCGATACAGTGTATCGATACTACCTACATATTCAACTAATGTAAATTAAAACGTTTATTGAAAATTTATTCAGAAAAAACACAAAAACAAAACAAAGTATTCATAAAAAAAGTGCCATGTTCATTTACACATAGCATTTTAAATAAGCAATTACAAATTTCTAATTACTTACAATAATTACATGTTATAGATTCAAAGGAATATCATAAATCCAAGCATTCTTGTCATAAGGAAAATATCTCGTCCCATTCTTTTCACTATCCACTATTTCAAAACGGTCGTCGTAAGACTTTGGCTTCGGCACAATGTACTTTTTCGCGCGTCCATAATTTGTGATGAGTTTTGTCGTCCAGTCAAATGGGGGAAACCAATTTTGTTCATCATCTGAAATTTAAAATGAAAATAAATTAGGGATCTGATAAAAAGTTTTTTGTAAAGATTGAATAATGTTGATGAATAATTTTATTTTTATATAGTAGAAACGTAGTTACGAAAATCTACCAGGTTCATAACAAAGCCCCATATTTGAAACCATATCTATCTGGACGAAATATATTTTGACGTTTAGTTTTGGGAACTGTGTAGATTTATTAAGAGCAATAAGAAAGTTCAAGAATAATGTCTTTAGTATTTTTACTCACCAAACCCTTGAAAAGCGATTATTTCGTTTTTATGTTCCAAATTTATTTACTTACGTGTGCCTTGTAGACCAAACGGGACGAAAGTTATGATTGAAAGATATTGGATGATATGGCAGATGAGTGCTTCGCTACTTTAATTATGGTGGACATATATTTTGATAGTAAAGCAGAAGCTAAATTTAGTTTTCTTCTTAATGTTGTTTTTTAAGTTTTTATCAGCACAAATACTGGCTTAGTTTTACAACTTATTAAAGTTTGTTATGTACTCTTTCTGTTTTAGTTATTCAGTCGACGTACACAGTGTCATACCTTACTGTAGGTTCTGTATCTTAAGCAACAGATTTTGCCTTGCTACCGGTAAGTTAATTTTCCAGTTGCAAGCTCGACAGTTATATATGCATACAAGATGGCCCATTACACTTCAACAATAAAATCCTAAGTTTCATAATAACATCTTACTATCAATGACAGATAATACAAGGTACAATAAAGGGATCATCTATTTTCATCCCATAAACCCATCCCATAGATCCCATACAAGTAGATAAACATTCATTTATTTACTACAGGTCACAAGCTAAATGAAAAAACATGTGTCACATTGGAATAAGTAAGTTTATAGTGAACCGAAACTATTATTCCTTGGTCTGACTTATATTGTAACTGCACCGAATTGTCGTAAGCAGGTGCTTATGAAATTGAAACCAGTCAATTTCCTATCATATTTTAGATAAAGAAATTTACTTAAGTGAATTATAAAAAAAAACTCTACTAATAAAAAATAGCTTCTAATTTTGGTTTTAATTTAACGGCTGTTAACAATTACGAACTATTTCAAATAAGGGTATACACACTTAACATACAAATGAAAGTGATTCCCTAAATGAATTAAAAAAAAAAAATAAATAAATAAAGTTCAAAAGTAGTTTAAAGAAAGGTTTTTAGACACAAATTTATAGTATCTCTAATTAGAGTCATATATTAAAATAAGAATAGTAACTTGTAAAGTTTATTTTACTTTTATCACGACTTTTTCCGGTTTTACTTTTTGTATTATTTATGTATATTTAGCCTTTTCATATTTAACCTTCTCAAGAAACCCTTCCATTGAGAAAAATTGATATTACCTTTTCCTTGTCCTATGATACCGACAACAAGGCACCTGCCGCAGGTCGGGTGGTATTTACCAGGGTGTCTCCCTTCCCAACCCCTACCCTCGTAAATCTGGCCATCTCCACCTATTATGAAGCTGGAAATATAAATAATATATTAAATAAAGAGGTTGAGCAAATTTACAACATTCTAACGAGGTAAATTACTGTTTGGAAAGGTTTTAATAAACTCTATCATTAAAATAAAATTTTTTAGTTAAATAAACTATTACATTTATAACAAATTTAACAGTAATATTTGAAATTAGTATTGTTTTGAAATAAAAATTGATTTATTAAACATTTACTGTAAACTATTCTTAGTAAAAAGATCGTGATAAAGCAGAATATGTTAGGAATGTAAAATGCATTACTGATTGGGGATGAATCGATGAGAACAGTTAAATAATAATGATGGTCCAGAGAAAATTATAAGAGAATGTTTTATACAGGAAAATCAAAATGATAAGGTGATTAAAGTGAACTCAATAAACCTTTGAATGGTTTTTCAATAGTAACTTGACAAGCTCTTTTTGTTAAATGTTCTTAATTTATCAATGTGTATAACAATTTATATTGACATAATATTGTTGACCTCTTGTAAACATCCATTGGGGTACAACATGTTGTGAATATAACAACATGTACAACAATTCAAGTTCGTAAAAGTTGGTTTTTATTGTAAATACGTTAAATCCTTATTTTGGAAGGGAATCTATTTGAAAATAAAGATTGGAAGTAAAATATAAAGATTAATCTTTAGTAAGATTTTACTACTTATTGTTGCAAATTAAACGGGCACTGTTTGTTTATTATGGAAAGTTTTAATCACAAATAAATTTACATAGAATATGCCAAGGGAAGTTTACAAGATACTTTGTTAAAGATACTATTCAAAATGGATTAGTTATTCACTTAATGGAAGTTTGACTTACATTTTGGATGAAAAAAACATATTTACTTGTAAAAAATATCTGAGTAGCCCTGCTTCATGTGCCTCCTTTGCAGTTCTTGAACGGATCTACGGCATTGATCTTTAGTAACACAAGTTGACATGTTAGTGTTGAAACCAAAGACAACACTTTTTATTTTTGTTTTTGTGGTGGATATTTCCGTCGGTGGTTCGGCTCCCCATTCCTCTCTGGTGACGATTACAAGGGGTTTCTTTTCAAATGGTGCTGGAAGATTAAATAGTAGTTAAAAAGTTAAGTTTATTTAACAACTTCATACTTAGGTTATTTGTGTAGTCATAATGATTTAATTAAACTCTGATAATTCTCATTTAAGAGGTGTGATACCTGATGCTTTTTTTATACATTGCTTAATAGATTCATAATTCACAAACTAACTAGTTTTATTATTTACTATTGATTAATTATTGAATATTCCGACTTGACTTCAGAGCACTCTTACAGCAAACGCTGGAACTAGGAGGAGTTTGGGAATGCTACGACCGATAGCTTGACGATGTAAGCCAGTCGAAACCATAGCAATGCCTTTACGTCTTGCATAATTGCCACATTTCAATTTTCTAAATTCACCTCTTTTACTACTAAATAGAGTATAATGTATTGTATTTAGTAAATAGTTTGGGAACTAGTCACTACAGGGAGTCGTGTAGGGTAGATACCTAGAATTTGAAACTGTTGACATTAATATGCCTCTAAATTTTGGAAACACGTTCCTTTCAAATTCAAACGTAAAGTCATGAGAGTTTGTGATACACTCAATAGCAGGAGTGGTAGTTCAAAAGCGTTAGCCTTCTCTGGCAGGTATTCGATTTGGCAACGAATCGCTTAATTAAATCAAAAGTGTCCACGTACTAAAGGTATTTAAGACTTGTCTAAAAACTACAATTAACCACAACATTGGTTGACTGACCAGGGAAAGGGTTAAATGATTCGAATGTATAAGGGGTCTGAATGTAAAAACTGCAAGTTTAAAGAATGAGTTCGATGTAAGAGTGAGTGAACAATTGTAGTCAAACAAAACCGATTGCCATATAACTATTACACGTTCATTAAATAAAACATATAACAATTTATCTAAGAGAGTAACACGTACAATTATTGTATTGATTGGAAAACACAAAAATATATATGAATAATAGTGTGTATAAAGAAAATTGTAATTATATATTTCGTTATTTTTTCCTCGTAACTACCCTATAAAAATAACTATTTCCTTTTTTCCCACTGATTTCAACTTACCTTATCTATAAATGGATACTTACTGCACTTATTACAGTTATTCCAAGGGTGTATAAATATTTATTGACGTAGACTATATATTTCATACTTTAATTAGCAAACTAAGGCCTATTTATAGTAGTATATTTATTTATGTTAGTAGGATTCCTAAATTCTACGTATTTGGGGTTGTTATTAGCGTCCCATCAGAAGACAATTAATATTTAATAACAATGTGGTTTGCGTTCAGGATATATGAACAGATTTAAAGGTGTGGTAGCAATACAGAAAGCTCTAAAAATAATACTAATAAATTAAAATTTAAAGCATTTCTAGTTAAGGCACTGTTTTAAAGAAAAATATATAGGTTACCTGGTATTCGAATTCCTTGATACCACTGGTGAGGCATTTAATTTACCCTTCTGTAAAACACCCCTTGACTTACCCTTGACGTTAAAAACAATCAGTATAAAGTAAATAGAAAGCTTAATCGAGCAAGTGAAACTATACTGATATGCTCGAATGACTGTTATCTTCATTTCCTAGAAGGTTTTTGTATCTATGAGTCATTTAAGATAAATCTCGTAAAATGAAGCGACGTTTTTCGTTTAAGTGTAAACAAAGTAATGAGTAGTCTTTAGCTTAGCTATTTGTACTATGGGGTACGTCACTGTTAATATGGCATTGGCTTGAGCAAGTAAATTAGTTTAATGTACATTAGTTTAACTTTCTAAAACATACATTACATAGGTTAGTTTAATTTAACAATATGAAAGAAAATAATGACTATATGGACAATAGTGCATTATTTTATTTTTGGACCTATATTACAGAAAAAAGGGGAAATTTGGGCCGATGTAAGGTTCATTTATGAAAGTTACCTATACAAATTCCTTAAACGCCTCTAAATTTATGTGATTTTAATTTTTAAATAAAAAGAAACGTAATTATACTATACATTTTGATATGTTAGTTTATGTTTAGTACAGTAGTAATTATAATAATAATAAAACTTTTACTGTATTAGGACAATTATAAACATTGTATTGCAAAATTAATATTTTTTATAATTTGCCATCCATTCTAACAATTCACCCTTTCAAACATACATATATTGAAAGACACCCAAATTCCAACTAATAGCCAATTGAACCTCTTCAACTTCACTTGTGTTATAATGTTATTGATTTTCCCCCTCCTAGTTATGTGCAAAGAATTCGTCTATACTTTAAAATGCTTGTTTTGAAAGAAACTTCTTGAGACGACTCTTGAACGCCTTGGGCGTTGAAGCACCTTTGATAAATTCTGGTAACCTGTTGACTATGAACGCCCATCTGTGAAGGCAGGCGTTCATAGACTACCGTTCTATGTAGACCAGTTCGGTAGTTGTCCCTGCCTCTAGTGTCGTATATATGTATATCTCTGCCACTTGTGATTGTAGTCTTGTACCTACCATATGTAGCAGTCTCAAGAATATAGAGGCAAGGTAATGTCAACAGATTTAACTCTTTGAATTTTGGCCTGCACGACTCTCTGAAATTCAATTTTAGGATGATTCTAACTGACATTTTTGAATTCTAAATATTCTGTCAAAGTTAGTGTTTGAACATCGTCCCCATAGCACTAATCCATAGGTAATATGAGGGTAGATCAAACCGTAATAAGCCGTCATCAGTAACTGAGTTAGGCAGAATTTAGCTAAATTTCTCAAAGCATAAATGCCTGATGATAACTTCTTACAAACATTTTCGACGTGGACATTCCAAGTCAGCCCTCGATCTAGGTGCATTCCAAGGAATTTAGTTGAATTGTTGTCTTTAATTTCAGTTTCGACCGTCGGACCTCCTTCCGAGTCTGACGCCCGCAGACAAAACTGCATACATGCTGATTTTTCTGGATTGATATTAAGATTGAGTTGTTGGAAGTGTAGAATGTAATTATTTATTTCAATAAATGCCCGCACTTCCAATTGCTCATTTGAATTTTCTGAGAAAGAGACAGTCGTGTCATCAGTGTACTACACGAGTGACCCATGCTGCAGTGATGAACCAATTTCGTTTACATAGATAAAAAAGAATTACATAGGGGGCTAAGAATTGATCCCTGCGGGACTCCATACTTTAGGTTTTTAGATCCAGATCGTACTTCATATATTTGAACAATTTGTGATCTATTATTAATATATGACTCAAGCCACTTTTGAATGAATAAAGCACACTTTATTATTAATGTATGAGTGGAATTCCTCGGATTCCGTGAGCATACATTTTCTGAAGAAGAATTGTGTGGTCAACACAGTCAAAGGCCTTGGAGAGGTTCAGAAACACACTAAGTGTGGCCTTTCTATTCTCCAAGCTCTCTACAATTTTCTCAACCAAATTCACGACTGCATCGATTGTTCATCGACCCTTCCTGAATCAAAATTGATCCTTCGAAATGAGATTGTATTTTTCTAAGAAGCTTACCATACGGGATAAGTATAGCTTCTCAAAGACTTTACTTATTATTGGCAAAATTGAAACAGGTTGGTAATTTTGAATTGATGATGGATCCCCTTTTTTTGAAAATTGGTGTCACCTTTGCAGTATGGTAGAGTCACCTTAATATGGAAGAGAAATTTCCTGTTGAAAAAGAGAGATTTATCAGATGTTCCAGAAGTTTATAAATATGGATTGAGCATTTTTTAGAAGACATGTAGACATGAAATTCACATCACTTGACTTTTTAGGTGCCAGTTCTCTAACTACTTTCTCAATCTCCTGTTCCGTAACTGGGGCCAATACCATAGAGGCTGCTGGACTCCGTCTTGAGGGAACAGGAGTCTGGCCTCGCTGTGAGTGCGGTCCCTGATAATTCCTATCGAAGAAAAGAAGGAATTGAACTCTTCCAAAATTCTTTGGCCATCACAAATATGTTAATTATAAATTTCAAGTTGGATTTGTTTGTCTTTTCATGAAACTTTATTATCAATAATCGCCCAGGCGGTTTTTGAAATATTTTTTGAAGATATAATGGCTTTATTGACATCGTAGGCTTTTGCCACCCTAATTACTTTTTTATACACTTTTTATCGTTATTAAAAAGATTTTGAAATTCAAATTTGTTTTGTCATGTGATATTTTTGAATAGAATTTGATTATTTCCCTTGAAATGAGTATACCTTTGGTGATCCATTTACATTTATTGTTTTTTGGTGTTAATTTTATTGTCTTTGCTGAGCAGTTCACATTAAAATGATAGTTTAAACAATTTTGAAACTTTTCAAATTGTAACTTGACAGGATCATTTGAATTGAGAAAATCCCATCTCTCCCTATGCAACGCAGATAACAAGTGCAACAGATTTTCGTGCCTAGTGTCCCTTATTGTTCTTTTTGATATATTCTCCCTTGCCGGTTTACAATTACTAATAATGGCTTGTTGGCCGTAGTGATCTGCGATTGCTGTGTTGACCACACTTACTTTTATATCTGATACGTTTGTAATGACGTTATCTATTGCAGTTTTTGAAACAGTGGTGACTCTCGTGGGCTCATTAACGGACCACTTTAGACCAAAAGACGTTAATAGATCTGATAATCGTGTTGTTATGTGGTTACTTGTTATCTAGCATGTCAATATTAAAATCTCACATTATTATGAATTTTGAATGTTTCTTAGTAATTGATTTACGTATGGTATGAACATTTGAAAAGAAGTTTTCTAAATTTCCACTAGGCGACCTGTAAACCCCAATGACTGTAAGTTGGGAATTCTTAG
This sequence comes from Stictocephala bisonia, assembly GCA_035578905.1. Lineage (NCBI taxonomy): Eukaryota > Metazoa > Arthropoda > Insecta > Hemiptera > Membracidae > Stictocephala > Stictocephala bisonia. The sequence goes on along the minus strand of JAQJVL010000241.1, from coordinate 1,071,832 downwards.
TTTTAAATTTAATTCCGGTGGCTTCCAGATCTTTTTCTATTATATTCTTCAACATCACTGGGGTGAAGTTTATGCCACGTTTAACAAATATTGCAACTCCTCCACCTCGATGGATGTTTCTGCAATATGAATTGGCTCGTTCAAGATTTTCAATTTTGAAATGGTTAATATTGTTTTCATTGAAACCGTGCTCTGTTAAAAGGAGCACATCAGGCTCCAGTTCATCATTTAACAAAGTTAGTTCGTCTAATTTGTTAGTTGCTATTTGTGAATTTTGATGTAGCAAAACGATTCCATTGTTTTTGCCTGACTAGCGAATTTTGAAGACATGTGGCTTGAGTCGATTAATTTAGCTCGGAAGTTTGAAGAGGTGTCCCTAAAAAATTGTTCTATTTGTTTTACTGGGGTTGGGATCTACACTACTATCACAATTAATAAAATGTCTATATGATAAGTTCTGTCTGACTGCTTCGGCGAAGGTCTCGTATGGAAGGGTGGTTGGGCTGGATGGTGGCGTCTCTGTACTAGAAGAGGTGCCCATTGCGTGAGGACGGCCGCTTTGTAGTGGAGGCAAACAGGCTAACTTCTCCATTAAGAGTTCGGCTAGTAGACGTTTTCCACTCTTTCTCAGGTGCATGCCGTGGGCAGTGTAGTGTTTCCGGCCGATGCTGCCTATATCCAACCATTAATACACGTACAGTGGTAATGACCCACCTACACATACACGTACAATGGTATTGACCCACTTGCCCAACTTTATTTTATACACGTTGAGTGCTATTGACCCACTTGCCCACCCGTACACGTAAGATTGTATGAACAATTTACGTGTACGGGTATTGGACAGTCATGAATGTGATGTCCCAGATATGACAGGTAGAGCACCTACAGGAGTAGTGTGGTATAAGTACTAGCCTAAACTAGACATTGACTTTTATTGGTCAAGTAGATAAGGACACAACCCACCCGCCCTCCCATACACGTAATGTGGTATTGAGTGCAACTATACCTTCATGACGACTGCAAAGTTCTTCTATGTAGTGGATTACTTCATAGACAGCCAAGTGAATGGGACTGGTGCTAGGAAGATCGTGTCTTGGTGGTAGGGAACAAACGATAGCACTTGACATCTTTCTATATGTTTTAATGATTTCCTCAAAGTGTTTAAATATATAGTTCTGTCTTTCAGCCGCCACGTCGTTGGTCCCGGCGAGTAGAAGTATGTCGTCACTATTATTGTTAAATTAAATATTTGGTGAAAAATTACCAATCCCTTACAAAATTATGAATAAATAACTTATCGTTCGTTATAGTTGTTAGGTTTTCATTTTTATTTTAACACTTATTGTTGATTCTGTTTTTGATTCGGGTTTTCCTCGACCTTTTTGGTGTGGTGTTTTGGTATTAATAATATTTTATCTAAAGGTAGTGTTGTTATTTCAATTTTACTCATATATATACACATAATATTTATAATTGTTATAAATTTATATGAGCTAAATTGATGTTATATCGTTAGAAGTTATCGTTAGAAGTACTTGAAAACTTAATACTCATAGAAAGTTACCAATTACTTATGTGATACATTTTCCAATGTAACTTCAAACTAAATGTAGGGACGATGCTGATACTGGTGAAATTCCCCTTAAAATAGTACCAAGGGCTGAATGGGGTGCTGTGGAACCGTCCAGTCCCGGGGAACCTCACCGTCTACCCTGGGACTCTGTGGTTTTATCTTGGACCACTGAAACAGACACTTCAGAAAATGAAAACGACTGTGCTCAGAAGATACGAGCCTTGCAAGCTGATCACATGGCCAAGGGTGAACCAGACATTTGTTACAAGTAAGTTGATTTTTTTGTAAAAAATTACATGTCTTTGAAAAAGTATGGCCAAAAAATACCGCCCATTGTTTAAATTTAGCATATACTTTTCATTGAACCCTGTAGTCAGTGTATATTCTCACACTATGAGACATGTTTGTTGGCTTATGTCAATGTTGGAATGGAGTGGCTAACCATCTTGACTATTTTCCACCACAATAATGTTAAACGTTTAAGCTAATATTTTTCAATGTTTTGTTTGTCATTTTGAAGGTATTCTTATGGAGAATTTTGGTTGCTTATTGTATTATGATTTTAAAATTCTTATATTTTTAACATACGTAATTTTAACGTTGTAATTAAAAAATATTTGAAAAATGTAAACAAATTGAAATTACAAAAAACAATCAACAACAAGCATTTATGTTAAAAATCGTCAACGTTTAATGTGTTAAAATCAACCAATAAACAAATACCCAGTAAAACCAAGTCATACGGCCCCAATGACTACCAGTGGATCCCAATTGACAATAATAAAACCTAGGTGAATAAAAAGTGCTCCTTAAATTCCACCCTAAAAACTTACAATCAACAACGTGTCTTTTTCCAGTAAATTAAGTACGTAAAATAATGATTTCAGAGTAGGTCACTATAAATTTAGTCCAAATGATTTTAATTATATAGACTATTAGAATACAGTTTAGTATATACATTTCTTAAAACAAAATATTTGAACTAAATGTCACGTCTGTCTACAGCTTCTGTTTGTGTGGAGACCGTTTGGTGTATGAAGGAAGGGGCTGGAACGTGCCTCCTTCCCAACAACTAGAATACCCAGAGTCTTATGGTAAATCCATGGTTATCGGAGTGTTTGGCAAACGACGAAGTAAGTGCTGTTTATATCATGTAAAAATGTATAGAGTTGGATATTATAAATACCCCCCACTGTTGGATAAGTCCCTATGTAACTTGTGCCTCAATAAAGCAGGGAAGTTGTACTCATTGTTTCGAATTATGCTACAAAAGAGAATAAAACGGCATTTATACAGGGTTGGTTTTAAGTCAGTTTCACTCCTTAACATGTTTCCACAATTTAATTTGCATTTTGAATATGCCATTAAATTAGTATTAAACCAGACTAAATTTCGAGTAAATTGATATTATCGAATATCAATAACTTGGGGTCCAAAATCTAGGAGTTAACTTGACAATTTTAAATTGGAACGTGGTCATATGATGTGTTGTTTAACACCCCTATTTAAATCTAAAAACAATAGTGCAACCATAATTTGAAAAGGGTGTGTCATTATTTAGTTATTAGTTATTTTGTTATTTTATTTAATTTGTCATGACCTACGTATTTTCATAACTAAAAATGATTTGTTATGGCTAAAATAAAACTAGATTTGCTATTTAGGGTGGTTTTTGTTTTAGCCACGACAAACTAGTTTTAATTAGGAAAATACGCAGGATATAACGAATTAAATAAAGTAACAAAATAACTAATAATTAAAGAACGACACATCCTTTCTAAATTCTGATTGAACTATCATTGTTAAGTTAAATTGGTAGTGTTAAATATCATTGTTAGGTTAAATTGGTACTGTTAAATAACTGTTACATGACTATGTTTGTATTTAAAATTTTAAAATTCACTCCAAAATCTTGGACCTCAAGTAATCCTCAGTAACATAAAACACTCTAAATTTACTGTTGGTTTTTTATTATTTGAATGACACATTCAAAATGCAAAACTCTCACAATTTGTAGAAGCAAGTTAAGGGGTAACTCACATAAAACTCACCCTGTATTTTTGGCATTTTATATTATATATATTATAACTACCATAATTGAAGATACACTTCGTCTATTACAGCTTTATGTTATAAATGTTAAAGTGAATGAATTCAAAAATTTAAATGAAAAAAAAGCACTGTTTTATGAGTCTGTTGATATTTACTAAATATATTGAGCACTGTTTTTTGAGTCTGTTGATATTTAATAAATCTATTGACCACTGTTTTATTAGTCTATGTATATTTACTAAATATATTGAGCACTGTTTTATTAGTCTGTTGATATTTACTAAATATATTGAGCACTGTTTTATTTGTCTATATTTACTAAATATATTGAGCACTGTTTTATGAGTCTGTTGATATTTACTAAATATATTGAGCACTGTTTTATTAGTCTGTGTATATTTACTAAATATATTGAGCACTGTTTTATTAGTCTGTTGATATTTAATAAATCTATTGACCACTGTTTTATTAGTCTATGTATATTTACTAAATATATTGAGCACTGTTTTATTAGTCTGTTGATATTTACTAAATATATTGAGCACTGTTTTATGAGTCTGTTGATATTTACTAAATATATTGAGCACTGTTTTATGAGTCTGTGTATATTTACTAAATATATTGAGCACTGTTTAATGATTCTGTTGATATTCACTAAATATATTGAGCACTGTTTTATGAGCCTGTTGATATTTACTAAATATATTGAGCACTGTTTTATTAGTCTGTTGATATTTACTAAATATATTGAACACTGTTTTATGAGTCTGTTGATATTTACTAAATATATTGAGCACTGTTTTATTAGTCTGTTGGTATTTACTAAATATATTGAACACTGTTTTATGAGTCTGTTGATATTTACTAAATATATTGAGCACTGTTTTATGAGTCTGTGTATATTTACTAAATATATTGAGCACTGTTTAATGATTCTGTTGATATTCACTAAATATATTGAGCACTGTTTTATGAGCCTGTTGATATTTACTAAATATATTCAGCACTGTTTTATGAGTCTGTGTATATTTACTAAATATATTGAGCACTGTTTAATGATTCTGTTGATATTCACTAAATATATTGAGCACTGTTTTATTAGTCTGTGTATATTTACTAAATATATTGAGCACTGTTTTATTAGTCTGTTGATATTTAATAAATCTATTGACCACTGTTTTATTAGTCTGTGTATATTTACTAAATATATTGAGCACTGTTTTATTAGTCTGTTGATATTTACTAAATATATTGAGCACTGTTTTATGAGTCTGTTGATGTTTACTAAATATATTGAGCACTGTTTTATGAGTCTGTGTATATTTACTAAATATATTGAGCACTGTTTAATGATTCTGTTGATATTCACTAAATATATTGAGCACTGTTTTATGAGCCTGTTGATATTTACTAAATATATTGAGA